>JBBPCZ010000002.1:702947-717406 GCA_037974445.1 Brycinus macrolepidotus | reverse complement strand
TATATATATATATGTATATATGGATAAGCAAGTAGTTCTGCAAAACGTTTGACCGCCATATGTGGAATGTGAAAATTAACATCAATGCAACTACTAATCTGTATTACAGATTCTCCTGGACCCTGTGGTGCAGTCTACGTCAAGGATTACACAAAAGAATCTGTCGTCATTACATGGGATGTGCCTACTGTTGATGGAGGGGCGCCAATCAACAATTACGTTATTGAAAAACGTGAAGCATCAATGAAATCTTACAAAACAGTGACAACTGAATGCAAGAAAACACTGTATAGAATCACTGGATTAGAGGAAGGAACACGATATTTCTTTAGAGTATTGCCTGAGAACATATATGGAATTGGAGAACCTTGTGAAATCAGTGATTCAGTACTGGTATGCGACATTCCATCAGTTCCTCAGGATTTGCAAGTCATTGATATTACAAAGTCCACTGTTATTCTTGGATGGGAGAAACCACTTTATGATGGTGGCAGCAGACTTACTGGTTATGTTATTGAAGCCTGCAAGACAGGAACTGACCGATGGATGAATGTTGCAAATGTAAGGGCATCAGTTTTGCAGCACACCATAGCCTCTCTGAATGAGAATGAGCAATATTTGTTCAGAATCAGAGCTGAGAACAGCAGAGGCCTCAGTGAGCCCAGAGACCTGATGACGCCTGTAACTATTCAAGAACAGAGAGGTAAACCACTTTTAGGCAGTATTTAAAGAGTTCAGTAAGAATCAAATAATTACACATTGTATGTTGTGTTAAACAAATGTGTATTTCTGTGTCTGGGTGCCATTTTTCTTTCTACAGATAAGCCAAAGATTGACCTACTTGGCATTCCTCAGAAGATTGTCAATGTTCCTGCTGGCAAGCCAATTGTGCTCAACATTCCAATTAAAGGAAGACCTGCACCAACTTGCTCATGGTTCTTTGGTGGCGTTAAGATGAAGGACACGCTTGACCGTATCAAGATTGAAACAACTGTTAAATACACTAAACTGACAGTTCGTGAAACCACAATAGATGACACTGGTGACTACACTCTTGAAGTCAAAAACATTGTAGGAATTGCCACTGAAATTATTAAAGTCATCATTCTTGGTGAGAAAAATTTTATCACTTCATTCTAAAGTTTGTCTATTACTGTGAAGAGTTTTAAACATAACTGAAAATGACCAATATATTTCCCTTGTAGATAAACCTGGCGTACCTGTTGGACCTATGAGAATAGATGAAGTCGATGGCACATCTGTCACGTGTAGCTGGGAACCACCAGAGAAGGATGGAGGAGCCAATATCAGTGGCTATGTTGTTGAGCAGCGTGATGCTCATCGCCCAGGCTGGCTGCCTATTTCTGAGTCTGTCACAAGACCCACATTCAAATTTACAAGACTGACTGAAGGAACAGAATATGTGTTCCGAGTGGCTGCAGCCAATCGATTTGGCATTGGTGCATTCCTTCAGTCTGAAGTTGTTGAGTGCAAGAGTGCTAAGAGTAAGCCTTTAATGTAATATTTCAGATCATCATAGATATTTTGAATATAATAGGGGAAGCAAATTAATTAATCTCCTATTCCTTTACAGCTGTTCCTAGCTCGCCAAGCATCCCTGAAATATTTGATGTGTCTCATGATGGCATGACATTAACTTGGAGACCACCAGAGGATGATGGTGGCTCTTCAGTGGCCGGTTACATCATTGAGCGTAAAGAAGCTGGATCAAACAGATGGGTGCGCATCAATAAAAATCCAGTGACAATGACAAGATACAGATCTACAGGACTTATTGAAAGTCTTGAATATGAATACAGAGTTACAGCCATGAACTCTAGAGGCACTGGCAAACCAAGCCTGACCTCTAAACCAGTGATTGCAATGGATCCTATCGGTATGTATAAAAGAATACTGATGACTATAAACTTGTAAAGGAAACAAACATTTGAAAATAAATCACATGCTAATTTTGAACATTTCCTTTTTCCACTCAAACAGAACCTCCTGGCATACCGTTGAACCCAAGAGTCACAGATACCACTAGGACATCTGTGTCACTGGCATGGTCTCCCCCAGAGGAAGTGGGAGGAGCTGACGTTACTGGTTACCTGATTGAGATGCAGAAAGTTGACCAGGTTGAATGGACCAAATGCAACACAACACCAACTAAGATTTGTGAATACACATTGACACATATGCCACAGGGTGCAGAGTACAAATTCCGTGTGATGGCATGCAATGCCGGCGGAGCTGGAGAACCAGCTGAGATTCCAGGAGTGGTCAAGGTTACAGAAATGCTTGGTAAGAATGAAAAGCTACTATGACGGAACTCTGTCTTAATTCTGACCTACATGCTTAGCTTTGCGTTATTACTCTAACATAATGCATTACTATTTCAGAATATCCTGATTATGAGCTGGACACAAAGTACCAGGAGGGCTATATTGTCAGACAGGGTGGAGTCATCAGACTATCTATTCCAATTAAGGGAAAACCATACCCAGTCTGTAAGTGGACAAAGGAAGGTCGTGATATTTCTTACAGAGCCATGATTGCCACCAGTGAGGAACGCACAGAGCTGGTAATCAAAGAAGCTCACAGAGATGATACTGGCACCTATGATCTTGTGTTGGAGAACAAATGTGGAAAGAAAGCAGTATACATCAAAGTTAAAGTCATTGGACGCCCAGATCCACCTGAAGGCCCATTGGAATTTGATGATATTCAAGCTCGTTCTGTGAGAGTGAGCTGGAGACCACCCTCAGATGACGGTGGCTCTGACATCCTTGGTTACATTGTGGAAAGGCGTGAGGTACCGAAGGCAGCCTGGTACACTGTGGACTCTCGTGTGGCTGACACATCACTGGTGGTCAAAGGGTTGAAGGAAAATGTTGAGTACCACTTCAGGGTTTCAGCTGAAAACCAGTTTGGAATGAGTAGATCCTTAAAATCAGACGAATCTGTTATACCAAAAACTGCTCTCTGTAAGTACCTTTACTTTTTAATTGCGATGATTGGCTTCATAACAACTTCATAAATGACCTCTTTTGTTTTTGTTCTCTTTGCGAAAAGGTCCACCAGAGCCTCCCAGCTTCCCTTCAGAAATTATGGATGTCACAAAGACCACTGTTGGTCTTTCTTGGTCAAGGCCAAAGGACGATGGTGGCTCTCGTGTCACTGGATACTATGTTGAGAGAAGAGAGACATCCACTGAGAAGTGGGTGCGTCACAACAAGACTCACATCACCACAACAATGTATACACTCACTGGTCTCATCCCAGATGCAGAGTATCAGTTCCGTGTGATTGCTCAGAATGACATTGGTGAAAGTGAGCCAGGACCTGTATCTGAAGCAGTTGTATGCAAAGATCCATTTGGTGAGTTTGCTCAGCCATTAAAATCAGGTATAAAAGTTTATTTTGAAAGGGTCAAAATTCTTATGGAATTTATTCCCTCACTTTAATAGATAAACCAAGTCAACCAGGAGAAATTGACATCATCTCCATTACCAAGGATTGCATCACCATTCACTGGCTGCGCCCTGAATCTGATGGTGGTAAAGAAATTCTGGGATATTGGATAGAATTCAGACAAGCAGGTGAAAGTGCCTGGAAAAAATGTAACAAGGAACGTTCAAAGGACAGGCAGTTCACCATGGGTGGTCTAATGGAGGCAACAGAATATGAATTTAGAGTGTTTGCTGAAAATGAAACTGGACTGAGCAGACCCCGTAGAACTGCAATGGGCATCAAAACTAAACTGAGTGGTAAGTCGATGAGATGGGTTGTATATTTTACTTGACAGTGGATTTTTGATAGACATAGAGAAATGCGATTATGCAATGTCACTGATGTTTTATCACTTTTACAGTCGGAGAGGCTCCGAGTCTGAAGGAAGAGATGAAAGATACTACAACTAAACTAGGAGAATCTGGAACATTGACATGTCAGATTATTGGGAGGCCTCTTCCTGAAATCAAGTGGTATAGATATGGAAAAGAACTGATCCAGAGCCGTAAATATAAGATGAGCTCTGATGGCCGAACCCATTCTCTAACAGTGTTAACTGATGAACAGGAAGATGAAGGTCTGTACATTTGCAGAGCCATCAATGATGCTGGTGAGGTTGAAACCAGTGGCAAGCTCTTTTTGCACGCTGCACCTCAGTTCCATCCTGGTTTCCCACTGAAGGAGAAATACTATGCAGGATGTGGAACAAGCCTTCGCATTCATGTTGTCTACATTGGTCGACCTATCCCACAAATCATGTGGTTCTACGGCAAGAAACCTCTGAACCCATCAGAGAATGTTATTATTGAAAATACTGAGAATTATACCCATTTGGTTGTTAGAAATGTGCAGCGCAAGACAAATGCTGGCAGGTACAAAGTGCAGATGAGCAACAAATTTGGCACAGTCGATACGGTGCTTCGTGTTGAAATCCAAGGTAAATAAAAACTACATTATATTAAAATATATATTGCCAAATGGTACATTTCCAATCAGACAAGTGGTGTATTGATGCATTATTATATATCATAACTCCATTATTGTCTTTCCAGATAAACCTCTGATTCCTGAAGGACCAATTGTTGTTGATGCTCTCCTTAAGAACTCTGTAATAATTAGCTGGAAACCACCTAAGGATGATGGTGGCTCAATGATCACAAACTACATTGTAGAAAAACGTGAGGCAAAGGAGGGCGAGCAGTGGCATCTTGTGTCATCAGCTGTGTCAGGAACCTCTTGCCGCATTCCAAATCTAGTTGAGAGTGCTGGTTATTACTTCCGTGTTTCTGCACAGAATCAATATGGCATTAGCGAGTCCTTGGAGATTCCTTCTGTTCTCATTATCAAGAGTCCATATGGTAAATACCATAGACTATTTCAGCAAAGATTAGAATTCTGGTTGCATATATGATATCCAAGCAAAAAAAAAAAAATACAATGAGCAATGTACATAGTTTTGAATGTATTTTCTTCATAATATTTTACAGAAAAACCTGGAATCCCACAACAGCTAGTTGTTACTTCTGTCACAAAGGATTCCTGTGTTGTGACATGGAAACCCCCAGCTAGTGATGGAGGTGCAAAGATTCAGAATTACTATCTTGAAAAAAGAGAGAAGAAACAGAACAAATGGATTGCTGTCACAACTGAGGAAATTCATGAAACACATTATACGGTTAAAGGCCTGATTGAAGGCTTTGAGTATGAATTCCGTGTCAAATGTGAGAACATTGGTGGTGAGAGTGACTGGAGCGAAATTTCAGAACCAATCATTCCAAAGTCTGACACAGCACCTCGTGCTCCATTCTTCAAAGAAGAACTGAGAGACATGTGTGTCAAATATAAAGCCAATGCAACATTTGTCACTAAGGTTATGGGTCATCCCAAGCCAATGGTTAAATGGTACAAGAGTGGCAAAGAAATTTTACCAGATGGAGAGAAAATCAAGATCCAGGAATTCAAAGGAGGCTACCACCAACTTGTTATTAGTAATGCTGATGACCAGGATGTGGCTGTTTACCAGATTCGAGCCACTAATCAAGAAGGATCAATCTCTACAACTGTAACGCTTGACGTTGAAGGTTAGTTTTCTCCTTGTTACTATCTATTATTCTTTAGAAAATTAGTTAAGTGTATATGTAATACCAAAGTCATTGTACAGTACCAAGTATGTTTTTGTTGCTTACACTGCTATCAACTGTGGTTTTTCCCTTCTTTTCTAGTTCCTGCCAAGATTCACTTACCCATACATCTCCAAGGTATGGGAGCTGTTCATGCTGTCTGTGGGGAAGTGGTTACTATTAAGATTCCAATCAGTGGTAAACCTGATCCTGCAATCACATGGCAGAAGGGTCAAGAGATACTTAATAATACAGCACGGCATCAAGTAATTGTTACAAGATCCTTCACATCCCTTGTGTTCCAAAAAGGAGTTCAAAGGAAGGATTCTGGTTACTATATAATTTGTGCCAAGAACCGATTTGGTGTTGATAAGCAAACAGTTGAACTTGATGTCGCTGATGTACCTGAACCACCTAAGGATGTTAAAGTTAGTGACATTGGTAGAGATACCATTACACTCACATGGACTCCTCCAAATGATGGTGGCAGCGAAATCATCAGCTACATTGTAGAGAAGTGCCCAACCTCTGGAGATAGGTGGATTCGTGTTGGCCAGACCTCTGAGCCACAATATACTCTCATGAGTTTGTTTGGAAAGACCAAATACCAATTCCGCGTTATTGCTGAAAACAGATTTGGTCTCAGTGATCCATCTGTACCAACTGAACCTGTGACACCAAGAGAAGATAAATTTGCCATTAGAAATTATGATGATGAAGTGGATGAAGCAAGAGAAGTTACAAAGGAAGAAGCACCTCATTCTAAAGTGAAAAATGTTCCTTCTCTTTATAAAATCTCAGAGGAACTTGCACGGTGTGGACACTTTGGAATTGTTCATCGCTGCGTTGAAATCAGCACTAAGAAGACATTCCTGGCTAAGATAATTAAGGTGAAAGGTGCTGATAGAGAGCTGGTTGCAAGAGAAATTGAGACACTTAATATTGCCAGACATAAGAATTTGTTGTATTTACATGAGTCCTTTGATAGTTTAGAGGAATATGTTCTGATCTATGAATTCATGTCTGGCATGGACATCTTTGAGCGTCTTGGAACAAACTTTGACCTCACGGAACAGGAAATTGTCCGGTACATGAGGCAAGTTTGTCAGGCTCTCAAGTTCTTGCATGGCCTCAACTATGGTCATTTTGACATAAGACCTGATAACATTGTCTATGCATCAAGAAAGAGCAGCACAATCAAGATCATTGAAATGGGCCAGGCTAGGCTATTGACACCTGGAGAAAATATCAGAATTCAGTTCACTTCCCCTGAGTACTGTGCTCCAGAGATCCACAGTAGTGATTTTGTTACCACTGCAACTGACATGTGGTCAGTTGGTGTACTTGCATATGTGCTTCTTGGTGGCCTCAATCCATTTGCTGCTGAATCAACTCAAAAAATGATTGAGCACATCTCGAATGCTGAATATGTATTTGACAGTGAGGCCTTCAAAGAGACAAGTCTTGAGGGCATGGACTTTATTGACAGGCTACTAATTAAAGAAGGCAAGCTTCGTATGACTGCATCTGAGGCTTTGGAACATCCTTGGCTTAAGATGAAAATAGAAAATGTCAGTTCTAAGGCAATTAAGACCTTGAGACACAGACGATACTACCAGTCATTAGTCAAGAAGGAGTGGAGCACTGTTATATCAGCAGCTCGTATTGCCTATGGCGGCGGATACAGAAACCAGAGGAATGTTTCATTTGGCAGAGTTAAAGTTGGACACCCAGAACAAGGCCTGAGAGCAGGTCCAGTTATGCATGGCTCTGCAGAAGAAGGTGGCCATGTTCGATTTGTATGTAACATTCAAAACTATGACAAAAACACAGAAGTAACCTGGTACTTTGGCTCTCGTAAATTGACAGCCAGTCATAAGTATGAAATCAGCTATGCCAATGGAGTTGCAAGCATTTATGTGAAAGACATTGAGGAGAGTGATGATGGACTATACAGATGCAAGGTTGTCCGTGAAGACAGAGAGGACAATGCCTACGCAGAGCTCTTTGTTGAGAGTATAAGGTCTTATCATGAGTATTTCTTGGGACGTTCACTTAAGAAACCCAAGCGTAAAATTGATAAAACAAAACTTCTTCAAAGGCCTCCTGAGTTTACTCTTCCGCTGTATAACCGTTCGGCATACATCGGTGAGGATGTACGCTTTGGTGTAACTATAACGGTCCATCCTGAGCCACAAGTAACCTGGCTGAAGGCAGGACACAGAATCAAACCTGACCCCAAGAAATACACATTTACAAGTGACAAGGGTCTTTACCAGCTAATGATTCACAGCGTTGAGCTTGAGGATGATGGAGAGTACACTGTTGTAGCCAACAACAAGTTTGGTGATGACAGCTGCAAGGCACGCCTCACAGTAACACCTCACCCCGTTGCTGAAGACACAATGAGACCAATGTTCAAACGCCTCTTGGCAAATATCGAATGTGTTGAGGGCCAAAGTGTCCGCTTTGATTTGAGAGTGTCAGGAACTCCTCCACCAACACTGAAATGGGAAAAAGATGGCAAGCTTCTTGAATTCAGACCACAAGTTGAAGTTGTCCAAGAAGAAGTGGGGCATCATGTTCTCTATATAAGAGAAACACTCATTGAGGATTCTGGCACTTACAGGGTCACTGCAACAAACTCAGCAGGCTCAGCAAGTTGTCAAGCTACACTCAAGATTGAACGCATGACTTACACCAGAAGGGAGTTCAAGAATGAGGAAGAAAAGCAGAAACATGTACAGAATCAAATAGAAAAGACACTGAAAATGGCACAACAGTTCTCTACAGCAGAAGTGATTACACTTAATCCTGTGGCACAAGAGGCATTGAAGGAAGCTGCTGAATTATATAAACCTGCAGTAAGCACCAAGAATGTGCAGGGTGAGTTTGATATTTCTGATAAAGAAGATACAGAAATCAAGAAAATTAAAGAGGAGAGCAAGAAGATCAGAATGCCTTATGAAATTCCAGAGGCCCGTGTGCATGATGCAACTGTTCTTGAAGAGGACATGGGTATTAAACACTTTGTGCCTTTATCTGACATGAAGTGGTATAAGAAACTCCGTGACCAGTATGAGATTTCTGAACGCATGGAGAGAGTTGTTCAGAGAAGACAGAAACGCATACGTCTTTCCAGATGGGAGCAATTCTATGTCATGCCTCTCCCCAGAATCACTGATCAGTACAGGCCAAGGTGGCGCATTCCAAAGCTTACACTTGATGATTTGGAAACTGTAAGACCAGCAAGGCGTTCACCATCTCCAGTGTCAGAAGTCTCTTTCAGACAGAGAAGGCGTTCACTGGGTGATCTTTCAGATGAAGAAATTCTAGTGGACTACAAGGCAAAGAGAAGAGCTGATGAAGAGAGACAAGAGCTAGAGGAAGAGCTTGAACTAGGCTTTTCTGCTTCTCCTCCAAGTGGTAGTCCTGTCCGCTTTGAATTATCTGCGCTGCGTCATGCATCACCTATGGTTGTCCACAAAACTGAGGTTAAACACTTAGAGGAGACAAAACACGCAGTGGTAACAGAAAAACCTCGTGGTTCACCGCCTCCCATTTCACATTTCATGAGAAGGAGGAGATCTCTGTCTCCTACATATATTGAACTGATGCGTCCTGTCTCTGAATTGATCAGACCATCTCGTGCACATGTGGCAGTGGAAGTTGAAGGTGAGACTATTGAGAGAAGGTCTCCCACTCCTGAGAGGACACGTCCACGCTCTCCTAGTCCTGTCTCTCCTGAGAGAAGGTCTTCAAGGTCCTCTTCTAGATTTGAAAGATCTGCAAGATTTGACGTCATGTCTCGATATGAAGCAAGAAAAGCAGCTCTGAAGTCTGAGCGCAAGTATCAGGTTGTGACACAGCAGCCCTTCAGCCTTGACCATGCACCACGTATCACAGTTAGAATGCGCTCACATCGTGTACCGTGTGCTCAGGATACTAAATTCACACTGAATGTCCAATCAAAGCCAGAAGCTGAGATACAGTGGTTGCATAATGGACAACAGATTCAGGAAAGCAGCAAATATCATTTTACAAACATGAGTGGTGTTCTGACTCTCCATATTACTAACTGTCAGGCAGAAGATACTGGTACATACCGTGTTGTCTGCACAAACTTAAAGGGAGAAACCTCAGATTATGCAACTCTTGATGTCTCAGGAGGGGCATTTACCACATATACGTCAAGACGCAAAGACGATGAAGTTCCAGCAGCATTTGTACCTGAAATTACAAAGACTGACTATTACCATACAACATCAGTCAGGGCCTCTTCTGCTTCAAGGACACACTTAGAGGTCAAAGAGACCAAGACAAAATTTACAGAGAGATGTGAAGTTTCTGCTTTTGAAAGATATGAGTCTGAAAGGCTTGCATCTTCACCTATCAGGCATGCATCTGCTGAATACCTTTCATCAGCTTCATATTCATCCTTGGAACGGTACGTGTCATCTGAGACTAAAACAAAAACAGTTGAGTCTACAGCTACAGCAGAAGTAACTGCTAAGAAAACCAAAGCCACTCTATCAGCCAAAATACTCACCAAACCACAATCTCTAACAGTGTCTGTGGGTGAGTCAGCAAGATTTACCTGTGATATTGATGGTGAACCAGCACCAAGTGTCACATGGTTGCATGAGGGACGTAGTGTTGTTACTTCCCATCGTGTGCATGTGACAACAACACAGTACAAATCTACACTGGAGATCTCTTCTGTAGAGTATTCTGATGAGGGTAGCTACACTGTAGTGGTGGAAAATTCAGAGGGAAGACAAGAGGCAAAATTTACCTTGACCATTTCAAAACCAGCACCAAAAGAGGTGGTTGTTACACCTTCTCCACAAGTTAAATCTCCTGAGCCAGCAGTAAAATCACCAGAGCCTTCAGTGAAATCAACACCTGCTGTGACATCACCAGAACCCTTAGTAAAATCTCCTGTACCTCCTGTTACTTCACCAGTACCATCAGTTAAGTCTCCAGAGCCTTCAGTGAAATCACCAGAACCCACTGGTGTCAAATCCCCTGAACCTCAGATTAAATCACCTGAGGGTGTCAAATCCCCTTTGAGGGTCAAGTCTCCTGAGCCAGGAATTGCTGCTCCAAGAGTTAAGTCTCCAACCCCAGTAAAGTCCCCTGAACCAATTACTTCCCCTCCGGGAGTGAAATCTCCAACACCAGTCAAGTCTCCAGAACCAGTTACCTCCCCTTTGAGAGTTAAATCTCCTACCGGCTTAAAGTCTCCTGAACCAATAGCATCTCCTCTAGGAGTGAAATCTCCACCTCGAGTCAAGTCTCCAGAGCCAATAACCTCACCTCAGAGAGTTAAATCTCCAACAGGCATTAAATCTCCAGAGCCAGTGAGTTCTCCTCTAAGGGTTAAATCACCAATCGGCATTAAGTCACCTGAGCCTACCACTTCCCCTCAAAGGGTCAAATCCCCACCAACAGCTAAGTCTCCTGAGCCAATAATGTCACCCAAAAGGGTTAAATCCCCTCTTACACTGAAATCACCAACTCCATCAAAGGAACCAGCTCCAAAGATCCTCCAGCAACTTAAAGCTGAGGCTTCTGAAGACAAGGTGAAGATGATCTGTGTCGCTGAGAGCTCTGTGAGGGAGGTTGTTTGGTACAAAGGCAGTAGGAAATTGAGCCAAAGCAGTCACTATCAGATACAAACTGCTGCTGATGGAATTTGCTGTCTCTATATCTCTGATATATCTGAAAGCGATCAGGGTGAATATTCCTGTGAAATAATTGCAGAGAGTGGAGCAGCCTCAAGAACATCATTCTCCTTCACTGGCCAGGTGTTCCAATCTATCTACACCAAAGTAACAGCTTTTATGTCTACACGTATGGCTATTAAAGGTACATCCCTTTTCATGTAAATATTTAGTATTTTCCTAAATCCTAATGACCCATGTATAACCACGCTAATAAAAATACCATTTGCATGCTCTTTAATCTTACAGAATCAACGTCATCCAAGATCCATGAAGGGGCTGAAATGCTTTTGAGGGAGAGTACTGCTGTGAGCAGCATGCATGAAAGTTTCTCCTCAAAATCCATCCACATGGAGAGTACAATGCAAGAAACATCCTTTAGCAGTTCCACCATGGCTGAAATGAAATGTGAAACAATGTCTATGTCTAGCATGTCCTCCATGACTTCTGAATCAGTGTATGCTGTGAGCTCAAGCAGTGTAATGTCAAGTCATTCACATGCTGAGGGATCTTCAATAAGAGCTTCTTTGCATAGTGGTCAAGGTTAGTCCCCTCATTAAGATATTCACCGTATTAGCATTTCTAAAACATTTATTTTGCTTACTGGAACTTTTATACTATAAAAGATAAACCTCTTGAATGTATTTCTGCTTAAAAGGTTTGGCGCCAAGAATCGAAGCCCTTCCTGAAGATATCAGCATTGAAGCAGGAAAGGTTCTGACTGTAGCTTGTGCTTTCTTGGGAGAGCCTACACCTCACATTGAGTGGTCCCGGGCTGGAAAGATACTACCAACTGCTGAGGAGAGTGGAAGGTTCCACATTGAGACCACAGAGGACTTGACCACACTCATCATCACTGGTGTAAAAGAGAGTGACGCGGGGGTCTACACCCTCAAACTTTCTAATGAGCATGGATCTGACACAGCAACTGTCACCATCAGCATTCGATCGCTGTAAAATTAATGATAAAATCCCCGTTTCGTGATTAAGTGCCTTTTTATGTATTGAATGAGCAAATAAGATAATGCCTGGATATCTGTTCCTGTAAATATATCTATTTTTATACCAAACTTGACGTTAATTTATGCCAAACTAGACTAAAGTCTAAAGTTGTTATAAAATGTGCTATATTGGATAATTATGACTAGGATTTTTGATCCATTTTTCTGTGACATGTACATAATGTATATAGCCGAATTTAACGGTTATGGGAAATGTATGAATTGTTATTTATGACAATATTAACTGAAACAAATGGAACTACTTGTTTATCAGGAGAAAGTTTCTCAAGGAACGAATACCCTGTTAAACCTGAAACTAAACTCTGTGCCTCAACAAAAAGTTGAAGTCTTAAGATTGCCTCAACAGGTAGAGAGGCTCCCTGTTGAAGTTTTACCTGAGAGACAAAGTTATACACTGTATGTGTACACATGCAGTGATATTACCATATTCATATGAATTTGTAACTTGACCATAAGACCTTGAATGCTGTTTACACTTACCCTCATGTAAGCAGCACGACTAGGCCTTGTGTTCAGACTGACTATGTCATACCACCATTTTAATGACATGCTCAAAGTGCGAGCGGCCTGCACTTTATGAGCTAAAATGTTAAATGTGCTCTGTTTCTGTCAAGGGACTGCGTGAATGCACTTTCAAAGTTAACATCACCTGGCCAATATGGAAAGTCTATCTGGTACTTCCTTGCAGAAGCAGAGCTTCCTCTTGGAGGATTGCTCTGTTGCATTGTGTGTTTGTGTGCTAGCTGTAGAATTCACCTTGACCGTGTTTGGGCAAACATCAAGCAAGCGTACCACAGTAACAACATCTACTGTGTAAAGAAGCAAATTAATGCATTAACTACAGGCCCTACACTTTGGTTTGATTTTATTTAGGTTTGTAGTATTATTTATAAATGCAACCTCCTTGAGTATTATTATTGATTCAATAAAGCATGTTTCAGCACTAAAATTCGTCTGGATTCTCAATTTGTATTTTTCACACAGACATATCTATAATATCTATTTTTCATATTAGTCACATTTTCTCTAGGCTGATATCAATGGGGTGCAAAGACACCAGAAGGAGTATTTATTTATATATTTCCATGCTGCTCTCAACGTCTCGGCTGTAGGAAAAGTGGGGGGGCCGAAACAAATGATTTTGAAAAGTGCTAAAATGGTTCTGGCGCCCATGACTATCAGCCTACTGTCTAGTAATCAGTATTACCTCTGTGTAGGTGATATGCACATACAAGGTCATGGTACTGTTAAACCTGAGGTGATATAATCTACTGACAAACAATAATCTAAATAATCACCTTTCTGTTTTAGGTGTCAGTGACTTCTTAGCATTCAGGAATGGATTACAACTCCTGTTAAAAATTATGGAATCATTTATGATAGTTATTTAACTTGGTAAGAAAAATACAACAAGAAGCAACAGGCTACTGCATAGATTATTGTGTGGATGTGTGACAGAGAGAGGAGTTCTAGAGATGAGAACAGATGAGTCTTCAGGAGGTTCGTGAAGATAGAGAGGGATTCTCCTGCTCTTGTCCACCTTGGCAGCTCATTCCACCAGCGGGAACCAGAATGAGGCCAGTCTGGACTGGGTTTACCTGGTGTGTAGGGAGGGCAGAGCCAGACGATATTCCTTGGAGGAGTGGAGGGAGCGAATAGGAAGATAATGCTGAATGATGGGATTAAGGTAGCTGGGTGCCGACCCAGATGTCACTCTGTAGGTAAGTGTTAGTGACTTGAATTTAAGTCGGGCAGCCATGGGTAGCCAGTGTAGGTCAATCAGCCGTGGGGTGACATGCGACCTTTTGGGTTGGTTGAAGACCAGCCAAGCCACTGCATTCTGAACCAACTGTAGGAGTCTTACCATGCAAGCTGGAAGACCCACTAAGAGGGCATTGCAGAAATCAAGGTGAGATTACTATATATGGACAAAAGTGGATGAGTTCGGTGTGGAAGAACTTGACTGGCCTGCCATCCAACACCTTTGGGTTGAACTGGAATGGAGATTGCGAGCCAGGCCTTCTCACCCAACATCAGTGCCTGACCTCATAAATGCTCTACAGAATGAATGGACACAA
>JBBPCZ010000002.1:668160-687602 GCA_037974445.1 Brycinus macrolepidotus | reverse complement strand
TATATATGTGTGTGTGTGTGTGTGTGTGTGTGTGTGTATATATATGTGTATTTATATAATTATGTTCCTACTGAATTAACCGCTGAATATTAATTTATAGCTAAAGAAAACTTGGTGAGACCTCAGTTTGTTGAGAAACTGAAGAACATCAGTGTTAAAGAGGGCAGTCTGGTTGAGCTGGCTGTTAAAGCAATTGGAAACCCCATTCCTGACATTGTCTGGCTAAAGAACAGTGACATTGTCTCCCCACACAAGCACCCAAATATCAAGTGAGTACTTGCTCTGCCAATAAATAGTGTCGCCATGGGCAGCAATAATGTAGATAATGTAAATTTCCTAGTATGCTGAGTGTAATAAAAGTCATGATTACCGGTTCTGACTATTATCATTCTGACACAACTGAAAATATGTTTGTATTTTAGGATTGAGGGTGGCAAGGGAGAGGGACATTTTAAGATCCCCCAGAGCTCAGGTTCCGATAGTGCATGGTACACAGCCACAGCTATAAACAAAGCTGGCCGAGATACCACGCGCTGCAGGGTGAATGTTGAAGTAGAAGCAGTCGAGCCTCAGCCAGAGAGAAAACTCATCATTCCCAAAGGAACCTACAAAGCCAAGGAGATTGCTGCACCAGAGCTGGAGCCACTGCATCTTCGTTATGGCCAGGAACAATGGGAAGATGGTGACCTTTATGACAAAGAGAAGCAGCAGAAGCCTCACTTCAAAAAGAAGTTGACATCTGTCAGACTTAAGCAATTTGGCCCTGTGCACTTTGAATGTAGACTGACACCTATTGGTGACCCCACAATGATTGTTGAGTGGTTGCACGATGGGAAACCACTGGCAGCTGCTAACAGGCTACGTATGGTCAATGAGTTTGGTTACTGCAGTCTTGACTATGAAGCTGCTTATGCCAGAGACAGTGGTGTCATCACTTGCAGAGCCACCAACAAGTTTGGTGTTGACCAGACCTCCGCTACCCTTATTGTGAAAGATGAGAAGAGTCTTGTTGAGGAAAGTCAGTTGCCAGAGGGCAGGAGAGGACAGAGAATAGACGAAATAGAACGCATTGCTCATGAGGGCGGTCCATCTGGAGTAACTGGAGATGACCTTTCAGAGAAATGTAAACCTGAGATTGTCTTGCTTCCGGAGCCAGTAAGAGTATTAGAGGGGGAAAATGCAAAATTCCGCTGCAGAGTGACCGGCTACCCAACGCCCAAGGTCAACTGGTACCTCAATGGACAGCTCATCCGCAAGAGCAAGCGATTTAGACTACACTATGATGGTATTCACTACTTGGAAATTACAGACAGCAAATCCTATGACTCTGGTGATGTCAAAGTTGTTGCAGTAAACCCCGAAGGTTCAATTGAGCATGTTGTGAGGTTTGAGATTAGTCAAAGGGAGGACTTCCGAGCTGTTCTGCGTCGGGCCCCGGAGATTAAGGCTCCTGCACCTGTTATTCAAGAGCCAGGCAGAGTGTCCTTTGAGGTTGTTAAACCGGAAAAGCCCTCAGAATACTCCAAAGAGTCTAAAGAGGTGGTCAAGCTGAGGAAAGCTGAGAGGGTAATCCATGAGAAATTAACAGAGGAAACCGATGAGCTGAGAAGCAAATTTAAACGCAGGACTCAGGAGGGCTACTATGAAGCAATCACTGCAGTTGAGCTCAAATCTCGCAAGAAGGATGAGTCCTATGAAGGTATGCTTAGAAAGAGGAAAGAGGAGCTCCTTCATCATACCAAAGAACTATCCGAGGCTGAAAAGAAGAAAGAAGAGGAGCGAAAAGTCACTGCTGCCAAATTGAAACCAGAGAAAGTAGTACTTTCGCCAAGTATGGAAGCTCCAAAAATTATGGAACGTATCCAGAGTAAAACAGTTGCTCTGGGCGATGAAGTGCGCTTCCATTGCAGAGTTGTTGGTAGACCTGATCCTGAATGCCAGTGGTTCAAGAATGGCGTTTTGCTGGAAAAATCAAACCGCGTTTACTGGCACTGGCCCGAGGACCATCTCTGTGAACTGGTCATTAAAGATGTCGCTGCTGAAGATTCAGCTAGCATCATGGTCAAAGCCATGAACATTGCAGGGGAGACCTCAAGCCATGCATTCTTACTGGTTCAAGGTAGAGCTGTTTTACTGCTTTTAAGTGCTAAAGATTTAACTTCTTTAAAGCTGAAGATTGTGCCAAAAACAAACTGTGAGCAAAATGTCTTTCTTTATGTATTTTTCTTCACTCATTTCATCTTTCCTTCTTTTATTGCTTTCAGCAAAACAAGTTGTTTCCTTTACTCAAGTACTGGAAGATCAAAATGCCAAAGAGAAGGACACCATGGTGACCTTTGAATGTGAGACTAATGAGCCTTTTGTCAAGGTCAAATGGCTGAAGAACAACGCAGAGATTTTCTCTGGGGACAAGTACAGAATGCACTCGGACAGAAAGGTGCATTTCCTGTCTGTGCTGATCATTGGCATGAGTGACGAGGCGGAGTACACCTGTGCAGTTGTGGACGACGACCACATTAGAACGTCTGCCAGACTTTACGTAGAAGGTAATGCCAACTGAGATGTAATAACACAAGCAGCATAACTCATTTCCTGTTTAAGTGTTGAATTTAGGGTGCTGTACATTCACTCTAATGTTAATGATTATTCTTCTTTGTCACATAGGTGCACCACTTGAAATTTTGAAAAACCTTGAGAATACTGAAGTACCCGAGACATATGCTGGAGAGTTTGAGTGTGTCTTATCCCGTGAGGATGCTGAAGGCACCTGGTACTTTGAGAACAAAGAGATCACTCCAAGCTTGAAATATGTTGTAACCTCACGTCGGGGTCGCCACAGCCTGTCCGTAAAAGACGTAAAGAAAGAAGACCAAGGCAAATACACCTTCAAAGTGGGGGATCTGAAGACAAGTGCCTCCCTGAAAATGAAATGTAAGTATACTTAAAAGAGTACATGTAATAACAACCTCTACAATGATTTCATTTTAATGTTTATATCAGTAGTCCCTAAGTGCTAAGATACCTTCATTGATTCATGTCAATGTCTGTTCACTGTAGTGCGTCCAGTTACTCTGATGCAAGGCCTGTCCGACCTGACAATCTGTGAGGGTGATATCGCCCAACTGGAGGTGCGATTCTCTCAGGAGAATGTGGAAGGAACTTGGATGAAGAATGGTCAGGCCATCTCTGCCACAGATCGAATTCACATGGTGATTGATAAGCTGACCCATAAGCTTCTCATTGAAGACGCTAAGAAAGAGGATGCTGGGGTGTATTCCTTCACTGTTCCAGCCCAAGACATTTCCACAAGTGGAAAACTTGTTGTTCAAAGTAAGCCTTTGCCGTGTCCTGTGGCTTCACTGATGTTGAATAGTTGCATTAGAGCAACTAAAGAAATGAATCTCTTTTTCTTTCGCAGCTATTGACTTCTTGGCACCATTAAAGGATGTCTCCTCCGTGGAGGGCACAAAGTCTGTCTTTGAGGCCAAGATCACTGCTGCTGATGTCAGTTCAGTAAAATGGTACCATAATGACAAACTGGTGGTGGCCAGCGACAGAGTACAAATGGTTGCCAAGGGATCCAAACAACGTCTAGTACTGAATAGGACCTATGCTTCTGATGAAGGACAGTATAGGATGACTGTTGGTAGAGTTGACTCATCATGCAGACTGACAGTTGAAGGTAGGTTTTGTGCAGGTGTTAACATTTCAGTATTATTTAAGGTACAGTTACTGTGCTAGAATAAGAATCAAATTATGCATTTTGGCTTTGCAGGAATCCGAATTGTAAAACACATGGAGGACTGTGTTTGTACTGAGACCCAGAATGTCACCTTTGAGGTTGAAGTATCTCATCCCGGAATTGATGCTCTTTGGACCTTTAAGGATCAACCTCTTAAAACTAGTCCCAAGTACAAGATTGAGGCCAAGGGTTCCCGCTATAGCCTCACTGTTATCAGTACTATGAAGGATGAAGAGGGAGTGTACACATTTGCTGCTGGAGAGAAGACATCCAGTGCAAAGCTTGTTGTTTCAGGTATAAGAACATTAACACTACACATAATTGATTTTATTTGATGTTAGGCCACTGCACGTTTTTCTGATCACGTATTCTTACCCTACAGTAGAGTACTGTTTACATTATTTTGGGGGTGTTGTTCATTTGATTTTATTGTTGTTTCTCTTTGCTAGGTGGTGCCATAAGCAGGCCCCTGCATGATTTGACGGTAGCAGAGTCCCAGACCGCTGAGCTGGAATGTGAAGTTGCCAACCCCTCTGCTGAGGGCAAATGGTTTAAGGATGGACAACAAGTTGACTTCAGTGACAATATTAGGAGTGAAGAGATAGGCACGGTAAGACGCCTTGTCATCGTCATCACTAGGCCACAAGATATAGGAGAGTACACCTACCAGGTGGCAAACTCCAAGACATCAGCCAACCTGAAGGTTGAAGGTATGCCACTGCATATTTTATTCTTGTTTAGTATATTTATTTGTTCTGCCATCTGTTTGTGAATAATTAAATGTCATTTTTTTTAGCTGTTAAGATTAAAAAGACCATCAAGAACCAAACCGTCACCGAGACACAAGAAGCTGTGTTCAGTCTTGAACTCACTCATCTGGATGTGAAAGGGTCTCAGTGGATCAAGAACGGAGTGGAGATTCTCCCAAGTGACAAATACGAGATCACGGTAGATGGCTTGATTCACAACCTGAAAATCAAGAATTGCAATACCCAGGATGAATCGGTTTATGGATTCAAACTTGGAAAGCTTTCTGCCAATGCCAGACTGAATGTTGAAAGTAAGTATTTGTCAAAGGATGCTTTCATATCAATGTACATAAAGAATGTAATAATTCTGACTTTTGATTTCTCTTTCAGCTATCAAAATCGTGAAGAAGCCTAAAGATGTTACCTCACTATTGGGCGCCACAGCCTCCTTTGAACTGAGCCTCTCTCACGATAACATTCCAGTTAAATGGATGTTCAAGAACCAAGAACTAAAGCCGAGCTCTAATATTAAGATTCTCTCAGAGAGGAAAGCCCATAAGCTGGTCATTCAGAGTGTAGAAGACAACATGGCAGGAGAGTACGTTGCTATGTTTGGACATTTGCAATGCAGTGCACACCTACATGTTGAAGGTAAGTACACAGGCATACTTTTTTCCACAATGTATTGTAGCAGTAGACAGCCCCAGGTATTAGGGAATGTATTGCAAACTAATGTTAATATTACTGTTGATCCAGCTTTGAAGGTCACAAAGCCCATGAAGAACCTAGAGATTCCAGAGACACAGGTGGCCACATTTGAATGTGAAGTTTCACATTTCAATGTCCCGTCCACCTGGCTGAGAAATGGAGTTGAAATTGAGATGAGTGAGAAATTCAGTATCGTGGTGCAGGGCAAGCTCCACCAACTCAAGATCATGAACACCAGCAAAGATGATGCTGCAGAGTACACCTTTGTGTGTGGAAATGACAGAGTTTCTGCAACTCTGACTGTTAGCCGTAAGTCAATCCTGAGTTATTTATTGATTTGTTTGTTTGTTTGTTGGTTGGTTGGTTGGTTTGGTTGGTTGGTTGATTGTTGTCTCTGAAAAATGAGGGAAAAAAACATATACCTCTGTCTTTTCAAATCTTTCAGCCATCCTGATCACCTCTATACTCCAAGACCTCAATGCTCAAGAGAAGGACACCATTACATTTGAGGTGACTGTCAACTACGAGGGCATCACCTACAAATGGCTGAAGAATGGAGTAGAGATTCGATCAACTGACAGATGTCAGATACGCTCTAAACAACTCACTCACAATCTGACCATCCGCAACGTTCACTTTGGTGACAGCGCTGAGTACAAGTTTGTGGCCGGATCTGCTGAGACCTCAGCAAAACTGTTTGTGGAGGGTACTTTCATATTTAATCTCCGTAGTCAATTATGTAAATGACTCCCCATTTCATATTAATGATGTATTCCCTTCTCTGTTCTTCAGCTCGTGTCATTGAGTTCACAAAACACATCAAAGACATCAAGATCACTGAAAAGAAGAAGGCCATATTTGAATGTGAGCTCTCTGAACCTAATGTTCAAGTCACATGGATGAAGGATGGGCAAGAACTGGAACTCTCTGACAGGTATTTTTAGACTGATTTTTTCCATATAATCACAAATTAACTTTATAGATTTGTAATAAATGTTGCTCACAAGACTTCATTTCCCAATATTTTAGGTTCAAAGCTACCACGGACAAGCACATCCAGCGCTTGATGATCCAGACTGTGCGTATGTCTGATGCCGGCGAGTACTCTGTGGTTGCTGGCTCAAGCATGTCTAAGGCTCAACTCACAGTAGAGGGCAAGGATGTTCACATCTCTGAGCCTGCTGAGAAGGACATCACTGTAATTTTCTCATTCACTCTCATTACTACCACACTTTACATTTAATGAAAGGTGCAGACTCATTTTACTCATAACTGTTTCCTCTCATACCAGGTGCTTGAGAAACAGAGAGCCACATTTGAGTTTGAAGTCAATGAGGACGAAATAGAAGGCCGCTGGCTAAAAAATGGAACCGAGATTCAATTCTCTCTTGAGAAACGATTCAACTACGCGACTATAAGGAAGGTGCATCGCTTGACAATCACTGAGACTTACAGGAATGATGCTGGCGAATACACTTTTATTGCTGGGAAGAACAGGAGCACAGTGAATCTTCATGTCAAGAGTGAGTGCCTTTTTCGACAGTTCAGCCAAGCTCCAGGTGTTCAGTTTAGTCCTGCTCCAGTACTTCCATTTGTCTCAACCATTTTTTTCTTCTTTGTTTAAGTCCCTGAACCTCCCCAGATTATCAGACACATGCAGCCTTTGTCTGTTGAGGCTGGCAAACCTGCTCGTTTCTCAGTGGAAGCGACTGGCATCCCTCAGCCCCAGGTCACCTGGTACAAGAACTCACAGGCACTGTCTGCTGGTTTCAAGTGCAAATTCCACAGAGAAGGAAATGAATACACTTTGCTGCTCATTGAGGTTTTCCCAGAAGATGCAGCTCAGTACACTTGTGAGGCCAGCAATGACTACGGTCAGGCCACCAGCTCGGCTGTACTCAATGTGGAAGGTAAGTGTGACAAAACAAGTAAAATAACAAGGTCAGCAGTTCAGGGAAAAATCAGTGTATAAGGCAGTATAAGAATATAGATTTCTAACCTGTTTTTCCCCCTTCATCAGTTTCAGAAGTGGTCTCTCCAGAGGCTGTAGCTCCACTGGCCCCTCCTGTGATATTATCTTCTATACATGATTGCTATGTTGAAGAGGGAGAGTCGGCCAAATTCCAGTGCCATGTCTTTGGAGAAGGTAAGTCTCAGGACTATCCAAACTTAGAACATGTATTCTATATATTAGTAATGCAATATTTAATCATATTTAATGAATATTAAAAAATAATATTAATACAATATTTAATATTTAATAACATTTCTGATCTGTTATACAGTAACCTTCTTTTTCTGATCCTTTCTGTAGATCTGAAGGTTACCTGGTACTGCAGAGATACCGAGATTAAGCAGTCTGACATCTATAGAATATCTCAGTATGATGACTGCCTCCAGCTGGAGATTGTCAGAGCATATGTTGAAAATGAAGGAGAATACTCTTGCGTAGCCCGCAATGCCTCAGGGATGGTCTCTTGTTCTGCAGTTTTGAAAGTCAATGGTCAGTTTCTTATTTATTTATTTATTTATTTAATTTTGTTTTACCCATATGCCCATTTTGAATGCCTAATTATCCAACTATAAATTCTAAGTGTTTGTCCTTTTGTCATGCTAAATTAGGACGTGCTTAAAGGTAACATGTTTTTGACTAATGTATGTGTTGAATGAGGCATTTACTTATTCACCCTTTGGGTTGCTTTAACCCGTTGAACCTCTTGTTATTCAGTAATTAAACATAAACCTTGGTATTCAGTAACTGTAATGAACCGTAACTACTATGAAACTAATATGCAATTTGATTAGTCATGAGTGTGAGGACTTGATGTGTGGGCCCACACGGGGGCCCATATGGTTCAAGGGTTAACCCTAGATTAGCAATCATGCATGTCTCCCTGTGTGACTATAGAGATAGTCCCAGTCTTTTCTTTCTTGGCTCTGCCGAACCTAACTTATAGGTCAATAACATCTCAGTTTTATGATAGATGACTATGTTCAGACTGTTAGATTACATATTTTGATGAACTGCTCTTGTTTCAAGCATTCGAAACCAAAAAAGCTACAAAGCTTCCTCTCTTGAATGAATGAGCATTCTCTCTTACATTGATTAGGAAAATGCAACTTGTTTGGGGATTTCACTTTGCTTGTCAGTCTTTGTTCATGAACTGCGACACCTCACCTTTCCAACTCCAACAACCCCACTCTACTCTAACTGCCTCTACAGAATCGACTGAACAGTATAAACCTTTGAGATTTACATAATTGTCTAATTTTATTTTCTATCGCTCAGATCTCAGTGTGAAAAGCGTAAATAGTGTGTCGAGCACTGGAGTCTCTCTTTCGGAACGGGTCACCACGCTCACCATGACCGAGACTCACTCTTCGTCCTCTGTTCAAACTTTTGAAATGGTTTCCACTCTGACAACATCTACAGTATCTGAGCAAAGCATCGATGTCCAGCTGCAAATGACATCCATGGAAGAATATACCAAAAGTCCTGCTCTGATTCTGAAATTGAAAGATCTGATAGTCAGTCCGGGTGACATGGCTCAGTTCAGCTGCTTCTTTGATGGTCAGCCTCTTACTGAAATTGCATGGGACCATAATGGAAGGATACTCACAAATACGGAGAGAATACAGTGTATGCACCATGAAGATGTCTTGTCTCTCGTCATTCTGAATGTTCAACTTGCGGACCAGGGGAAGTACTGCTGTACCGTTAAAAATAGAAATGGCGAAAATCAAACGTCTGCGCAGCTCACAGTAGAAGGTGGTTACAGATTGTTTTCTTTCTGATTTTCATTCCATTCCATCCCGCTTAAAGCTTGTATTTAGATTGAGCGCTGAATATATTTTCCATATGGCTGTAACAAATTGTGATTTACATTGTAATATGTCATGTAATTATTTTTAATCCTGTAAATAGGTTCATCTTCCACAAGCCTGGCCTAACACCATCCTCCCATCCCACTAACTCTTTTATCGATGCTAAAATATCCTCTTACTGATGAATAATCCCTAATAAATTTCCCTAACTTTATTCTCACTCAGCTGAGGAAGCAACCCCCAAAGCAGAAACCCCCATCCCTTCTGATTCTCTCAGTAAATCTTCTAAGAGTGAAAATGAGTCCAGTACAAGGACCTCTGATCAAGAAAAACAGGAGTCCATACAGAATGTCGGACTGCTTCATCCCTCCTCCCTGACAGCAAAGTGGTCGATATGCAGGCATTACTTCCCTGACATTGTACCATTGATGGAGCATGATATATATGAAGCAATTGAGCCAGAGTTCCTTGTGCAACTGCCCCCAAAAATCCTTGCCAAGCAAAAAGACAATGTGTCTCTTTATTATGTAATCAAAGGAATCCTGCCTTCTTATGTGGTTTGGCTACATAACAACATTGTTGAAGAGTCAAGGTCATACTCGCTGAAACACGATGGGCCCTTGTGCTGCTTAAATGTAATGAATATTGGTCCCAGGCAAGCGGGCACTTACACATGCAAAATTATTAATGCTGCAGGAGATAATGCGTGCAGCACCCAACCCAGAGTGAAGACAGGTTGGCATTTGCATGCTTTGGTCCTTATCAACTTTTGTAGTTCTGCCTTCCTATGTAAATTCTGTAAAATCTCACTCTTAGACCACATTTTTGAACTAAAATGTGACATCTCTCCAAAAGATTGCAGTAATAGGAAAACAACTTTTCTTTAGGGAGTCTGACTCTATGTTGGACATCTTCACAAATGTTCTTCAAGGGAGATGTGGTCCATTTTCATAGGTTTTGAGCAGAAAATGGATATAAATGGATTATGAATGTGAGAACCATCACTTTACCCAGTAAAAACAGAAATATGTTTTCCAGCCTCTTACGTTTATTTTTTTCCCCTCAATTTCACAGTGTCGAGGGTGGAAGAGGAGCCATCAACCGTGGAGGAAACCAGAGGTAAACTAGTCATGTGACATATGGGTCTGTTAATAATAATACTGTTTTTCCATATTCCCAATTATTAAATAAATTACATTGCAGTGACATGTGCACAAATAATTTATAACCATTAAAAATGGTTGTAAAATTTGCCCTAAAAACTCTTGGTGGTCAGCGCAAATATTGTAATACGTAAAAATGTATTTTTTTGTGCTCAGCTTTTTCTAGCTTGGCTGTGTCTACCGAAGAGGACACTTACACAACAAGTCTTCAAATAAAAGAAAAGGGCAAAACCTTTGAACTTGAGCCAGAATCAAAATTCTTTTCAGAGACATTAGAGAAGCAAATAGAAAAGCCAGTTTTTGTAACCAAACTCTCCCCAGCAATTATAAGTGTCGGAAATACAGCTAAATTTACTGTGACTGTGTCTGGTTTTCCAAAACCTGTTGTTCAGTGGTATCACGATGGTCAGACAATCACCTCTTCCTCTGTTTATACATTTGTCCAAGAGAATGCAGAACACACTCTGGTGATAAATAATGTTAAAAAGGAATTAGAAGGAGAATATTCTTGCACCGCGAGCAACAAATATGGCAAATCAACATGTACCTCTTTTCTTCACGTTAAAGTGAAAGACACAAAGAAAGTCAAAGAACCCTCTGGACAACCACCTTATTTCACCAAAGCAATTGAGTCTTTACAGTGCATAGCTGGAGGCAACGTAGTCTTTGAATACAAGGTTACAGGAGATCCCCTGCCCGGTATTGAGTGGTTCAGAGATAGCTATCATCTTCAGCCCAGTAAATATTGTAGCATTGTCAATAATGTGGATGGCTCTGGCTTCATAAAGATAGTGGGCATTCAGCAAAGTGACAGTGGTCTCTACTCATGTAAGGCATCCAACCTGCTAGGAGAAGCTTCTTGCAGTGCTGAACTAATCGTCTTCCTTGATACTCTCTCAGTATCACAGAAGCAAGAGAAAGTCATTGAACAGAAACAGAAAACTTACAAAGTGTCCGTGTATGGACAAGCCACTGAGTCTTGCTTGTACAGCACAGCTAGTCTGCATGAAGGACACCAGGTGGTTTCTACCACAGGCACAGAAGATAGTCAGATTGTAGCAGATGAACATGTAGGTACTCTATGTGAGTTAGATGTTTCTTCTGCAGCAATACACATGGAGCAGATAACTCAACAAACAGCAGTTCTACAGTCTCACGAGACACAAGAGAGAGTAGCTGTTGTTCCGACCCAGCCACAACCAGCTGTGGCAACACCTTTGAAACAGCTCCACATGGCTGCAGTGACTTCTGCTGTTCAAGAAAGCCAGGGCTTCACAGAGCAGCACTTTGATCGGATCAAAAGTCCTGAGGTCCTAGAGCTTCAGATGACTGAGGAACAGCCCTCAAAAGTGATGTCTGCCATTTCAGAGAGTGTGACACTTCTTACTGTTGTGAAAGCTGAACCTTTAACTAGAATGAAAGGTGAAAATATACATGCTGTCCCGGAACCAAAACTTGCCATCAGCAGTCATCAAATTGAGACTAAGTTGGCAATCTTAAAGGAAGAATGTAAGAACATCCCGATCCCAGAGAAGGAGAAACCCTTCAGAATAAAAGAAGGAATTAAAATTTTACATTCTACAGTAACTTCAGAGAATCTGCAACTTGCAGAGGCTCATTCTTCAACACTACCAACCTTGGAATGCAGTGAATGTACTATAGGAAAGGAACAACCTGAGCCACTTCTTATATCTGTCAGTGACGTAAAACGTACTTTTTCAAAAGAAAGTGGTTTCGACATACAGAAAACAGATGAGGAAGTGGCACAGCCCTCCATAGACCAAATGCTAAAATCTGCCCTCGTTATCAGTGAAAAGCATGAACTTCATGGAGACGAAACAACAGCAATAGTAGGTTTAGACAGTACAGTTTCTGTGCATTCTCATAGAGAAGAGGATCAAGTGCTTCATTTACAGGTGATCAGTGACCAAGATACTCTTTCATCAGAAGGCAGATTTACGAATGAGAAACCTCAAACAGAGCATGCTGAATCCAGAAAAGGCCCAGTTCTCTTGCACACAGGATCAGTGCATGAGCAGATAGCTGTCAGTTGTGAGCACTTAGCACATATTTCTTCCAAAGAGTCCACAGAATCAGTTAAACCAGAGAAAGAAGCACCTGCCAAATTGCATCTTCAGTCAGTGCAGTCAGAGACTACTTTATTCAAAGAAGGTCTACTTCCAGCACGAGAACCAGACCGGCAGATGGCAATGCAGAGACAGGAAAAGGCCCGTATGCATGCTGTTATCACCGAAGAGAAAAGGGAGCTGACAGCAGATCACTCCAAATATCTTGATGTTTCTGTGACAGGGGTCAAACCTGAACACAGAAAAGAGCCCAACCCTTTGAGCGTTCTCCATGCAGTCTCGGAGCCAATGCAGCTCCCAAAGGAAAGTCCTTTTACACTGAGCTTGAAAGAGGAGCGTGCACTTGTGCAGAAAGAGGACTGCTGGAATATTATGCATGCAATGTCAGTGTCGGACACCTATGCTTTAGAGGAAGGTCACACGGACAATCTAAAAGTAACAGAGAAGTTTGCTTGCAAGTTAAATCTAGAGCCCAAACCACCTGTGCAGCCTCTGCATATTGAGGAGAAGGCCATATCCACAGAAAGCTGTGTTGCCCTCACGGCAACAGAGCAGGATTTTGCGGTTCAAATTAAAGAGGGCCAGTCCCTGAGGCAGGCAGTATTAAAGGAAGAGAAGCAAACTTTGACAAGTGAAGTATCTCAGGACATAATCAAACCAGAGACAACTTTAATAAACTTTACCACTCAGCCTACAAAACCATTTCTATTGACAGAGTCTCAAGAAAGCCAAGCCCTTCCAAAGGAACTCATGTTTGTGGTTGAGATACCAAAATCACACTCTTTAGACATCAAACATCAGCTGAAAAATGCATTACAGTGTGCTGTGGCCTGTGATCAACCGTTAATCCTGGCAGATGTGGTGCGTAATTTAGAAGTTGTGGAAGTGAAGGAGGTCAAGACACTTAAAGAACGAACACACACAATGTTCTCATACCTCATTATGACAACATCCATCCCTGTAGAAATAACAATTGCCTTTGAGGGTGAATATCCACAGACAGCGGATCTCAGAAGTGAACTTCAGGCAACCTTAAACTCCATTATTTATCAGGGACAAGAAGTCTTAACCTCTGAACAGCTTGACACATTGCCAGTTCTCAGACACCAGAGAATACAGCTTAGCATGGCTCCCATAAAAGAGATGCTATCTCCAGTGGTGGAGACAGAAAATGTGAAGGTGTTTACACCACCAAAAAGTCAGTCAGCTGCTTTGAAGACCGAAACCAAAGATTCTTTCCAGTATATAACTGGTCAGGGACAAATTGTTGTACAAGAGTCAAAAAGTCAGTTGAGTCAGAAAACTGCTGAAGGAAAACTGGACATTCAGAAGTCCACTGTAACTGTAAAACAAGAAATTAAATCTGTATCGGTACAAAGCTATGAGAGAGATTCTGGCCTTGCAGGTGTCACCTCTAGTGTGCCCATGACACCAGTTCCAACTGAGGAGTCAACAGGGGGGCTTATTCGGAAAGAAAGAATGGAGGAATTTCTTACAGAGGACATAACCACAAAACGGACACCAGAAAAGGCTTTTTCCAAAGAACTTTTGTTTGAAAAGGCATTAGAAAATATTGCTGTGGTGCAGGACTCCATGGTTACATTTACTGCTAGAATAAAACATGCTATCAGCATTAGCTGGTTTTTCAATGGTAAACTGATTGAATCTGGCAAAGAGTTCAAATGTTCCAAAGACCATGACACATATACTTTAGTAATCCACAAAGTTAAGAAGGAAAAACACGAAGGAGAGTACACATGCGAGGCTCTGAATGAAGCTGGCAAGGCCTCAACGTCATCAAGGCTCACAGTGGTCTCAAGAGGTTGTATAATGGGGGTGTTTTGTTACCATAATTTAGACATCTAATCATTAACAATTTTCAGTGTAGGTGTAAGAGATGACGATCATTACTAATAAACCACTACGTGCCTGTATCACCAGCACATTCTCATCAGTTCACCATCTGATATTTTTTGGGGGGGATTTTTTTTGTCATGTGTGGAAACCTTCACCTCTTCCCTTTACACCAACAATGCCTTGTAGCATGTGTTGGCACATCATATCAAGGTGTGAGTCTTCTTCAACTCCTCATGAAAAATAGTTTTCTCTAACCTTCACGTCATTTCTTTTTCACAGTCACTTGAGGACTACCACCGTTTTCATCTTATCCATACTGCTCCCTTCTGACCACTGTTTAGCTTCTTACAGAAAATTTCATTGGAATATTAATTTGTGTATTTTGTCTCACACAATTCAGTGCCACCAGTTATCAAGCGAAAAATCCATGACCTCGAAATCAGCACTGGCAGCCCTGCAAAGTTTGAATGCGAGACCGAAGAGGCGCCAAACGTGACCTTCAAATGGTTCAAGTCTGACTCTGAGATCAGACAGAGTGACAAGTACAGGATCATCAGCCACTACACCACATCATCTCTGGAGCTTCTGAACTCAACCAAGGCCGACATCGGAGACTACACCTGCCGTGCTTCCAACAAGCATGGAAGTGATAGCTGCACTGCTAAACTGAACATCACTGGTAAGTTAAATGGGTTTTTATTATTTAAAGCTTTGCTTCCAGAGTGGAATGAAAATAGCTGAAATTCAAAGCTAAGTTACTGGGACATGAAAGCTAATAGTGCATAGATAGACCATTAAAACCACTGTCTTGGTAGTTACTCTGATTTGGGAGTAATTTTATTATGGGTTTGACAAAAGAGTAGAATTGCAAAACTTTCTAAAAGCTCTAGAATCAACCGGTTTGTACATTAGCAATTCTTCTGATGTCTACAACTAATTTGTTAGAATGTTAAAGCTGGTGTCTACTGTCTGGTGTTTGGAATGAAAGGATAACTTGGTCAGTGTTGGTCGACAGTCTTTTTCTGTGCTGCGGGACATGCAGTGATCTTTAAAATAGGATTGTTGATATGTACCTGTAATCTTTAGGATTTATCTTTGTTGAGTTTTCTATTGAGTCAGAGGATGTTCTCTTCCGTGTAAAATGTTTTTTTGTACAATCTTCCCGTCTGTCTTTACAACTGAGTCAGTCAAAAAACAAACTGATATTATAATAAGTGGATCTTCACAAATGAACATTGTCTGTCACAAAGACAGCATTTGTATCTCTTCTGGATTCCACTGTGGACTATCTTCTGATAAAGTTCCCTCTTGAAATTCAGCTTCAGCTTACCAATCAAGTTCGTTACTTTTACGATGCACACACCAAATAGATATTTTAGTAGAGAAATCTATATTTGTAAAAGTTTTGACACATTGAGTGCAGGTTTGGGCACTCTACTTTATCTTCACTGAGTCTGCAGTGGACACCATTGGTGTGAATATTGTTTGGACAAGAAATGGCAAACAGCTTTATAATACAATGGACTGTAAACTCTTATATAAAAACAACATGAATCTAAAAGCAAAGCTAAAATATGTAACATATCAATATTTTCATTGGTGATCCTAAAACCACACGTTTGTGACAGAAGGTAAGTACTTATCGTATTCCGTGTTTATGGCACTTTTGTGAAGCTGATGTACGTATTGTGGTGTATAAAGTCTTTGTGTCCTTGTGGTTTGTCGAAAAATTGGAATTAGCTATACTATGAATAGTAGCTTGGTCTGCAGTCACATGTCAGTGTGTCCCGTGTTTCATATGTTCTTATGTTATAGTGTATGATATGGTGTAAAGCCACTTTTGAGGCAGGTCTTGTGACTTTGGTTGGTATTGATGTTGTTGTTGGAGTAGTGAAATTTATTCACACATTTAACTAAGTGCTAAATTAGGCTGGTTTTCAAAGTTATGTTGCTCATAAAATGTTTTCAATAGTCATGGTGACTAGAACATTAATATTAATGTCCATAGGTCTTATGATCATGATTATGATCGAAATTTTCATTTTTATTCTCAGAACCCCTGTCCGTCACAAAAGAATTACAAATGCTGGATGTAGAGAAGGGACCCAGTGGTGTGTTTCAATGTGAGGTTCTTGGTACTGGCCCATTTGGATTTAACTGGTTTAATACCAAAACACCAGTTGCTTTGGATAAAATGCACAGTCTTCATTTTCAAGATTCAATTGCACATTTGGATATACATTCATTTGAAAAATCAGACATTGGGAAACGCCACTATTATTTATCAAATGAAGTTGGACAGATCTCTTCAAAATCAGTTGCAGAGTTGAGAGGTTAGTATGTCAGAGAAAGAACAGCCTCTGCTGGTTCCCCCTACCACTAACAAGTGTGTTGCAACTAACACGCAGCGTGGGCTGTAGTTTCAAGCTTTGAACAGCTAACAAAGCCTTGGGCAACTTGCGTATTTCTGATGGTGGCATGGCCAAAAATGATCAGTGCTGTAATACTGTAATGGTGATGATCAATCTGCAATATCAAAACGTTTCAAACTGACTGCAACACGACCCAGAAAAGCACTGGTGCAGTCATAAAGATTTCAAAGATTTTCATATAATTTATTTTAAGACCACAGAGCCATTCATCTACTCTAACGAAACACAACAATTAATAAACCAAATCCTGATGGTTCCAATGTCATGTCTATCTGCAGTTTTATTAAGTCATTTGACATGATGTAAGGGGGCATTTTGCTATATTTCAGTGAAAAGGCATTCAGTTATTAGTCATAAGATTATTTCTAGTGGCTCTCAGTACATTTTGTTTCCAGTGCATTCGGTATACCATCACTGAAAATGAACACACAACTAATAATTATAGGAACATATGCGAATTAAAAGAGTGTGAAAGGGAAATGCCACTGTTCCCTTTAAGAAATTTCTGAAATGAGCTATGAGACTTTAAAGCCACGAAGATGGTGCTTTATTCCTTCAGCTGACATTTTAGTCAGCTGAGCCAGAATGAGATTTAATGAATCATCTTAAAAACAACTCGGTGGTTTTGTATCTTCAGACACTTGGGAACTTTGGTTCTCTGTTCTTGGGGAGATCATAGTTCAGTCATTTGCTTTTGTGCTCCTTCTTTCTTGCCCTCTGGGAACTCTCATAACGGGATCCTGCGTGGACTTTTCAACATGGATGAGAATTCAGCTGTTCATCAGACCTTTTAAATTTGGCTTTTGAGCAGGTTTACTTGCAAATGACAAAGTCATGAAATACAGTTTCTTCATCGAGCAATGAAGAGTCTGAAGCCTCACCACTTGGATGTACAAATCTGATTTAAATACATAATGGAAGAATGAAGGGTCATCTAAAACTAAATCCAGAAATTGCCATTCAGTGGATGATAATCTTGGAATATTTCCAGCTTTAATGGATCTTGCGGTGTTGAACAGTGACTTGCTTATTATGTTCCATGAAGGTCTGTTTATCAAAGTGTACTTCTTGAAATTAATCATTTTCAAAGTAGCGTCAGTCTGTTTTATGGAGAAGTTGAGCAACATGAACTTCACTTGATATAAAGAAGGAATGAGCTTTATGCCTCTTATAGATTCAACACCAAAGTAACAAAGAATTCTTGGATTTTGGGATGTTTTGTGGGAGGAAAGAACCAAGGAAACTACTGGAAGATACTAGAATCTTCAAATGCTTCTTCGTTAGCTCACTTTCAGGGTTTCTGACATAAACATTTGCGGAATTGTTTGTTTCAGTGTCTGGGTGGAGCACCGTGGAGCACATTTGTTCACTTCTTATCTTCGGTTTATATTTGGACTTTTCCTATTTTTCCAAAGGCCAAAGTTGCCTCATCATATCTCAGGAGAACACAAAGTGCAAAACCCATGCTCTTTTACACTTAAACACAGATTCTTAATGGCTGAGCACCGAAACAGCCAAAAATGTCAGCCAAAGATGGCCCACCCCAGCCATTGAGGCACACCTGTTGTTTAAAATGCTTGAAGAACAAGAAGAGGCAAAAGGGTTCAAGAAATGTTTCTCAGATTTTGGAAGAAAGAAGATAAAGTGAAGTCTCTTGTAGATCTCTTTTAACTTTTAATCTCTTGTCATATCTCCAGAGAGCACAGATTCCAGGATGGCTCTTAATGTCCTTTGGATGTCCTTGGATGATATTCTTGGAATATTATCAGTATGAATGGATCATTTGTTGCTGAAAAGGCTAATAATGATCCTGGCCCATTGACAAATTCTTTTTTTCATTTTTGAAAATATACATTTCCCACAAATAATATTTATAATGAAACAACTATTGGGGTACTTTTATAAAGAAATATTTTCTCAAAGGATATTACAATGAAGCTGGTGTAACTTATTGCCTTACTGTTTCTCACAGCACCAGCACCTCCCTGTTTTATGAAGAAGCTGAGCAACATGTCTATCCCAATGAGCCAGAAACTACGACTTGAATGCACATTTACTGGATCCCAAAAAATGTTTGTTACTTGGTACAAAGATGGAAAGCAACTTTATGCTTCTTATAGATACAACACCAAAGTAACAAAGAACTCCTGCATTTTGGAATGTCTCCATGAGTGTACCAAGGAAACCACTGGAAGATACTCGTGCGAAATTTCAAATGCTTATGGAAGAGATATTTGTCATGCTGAAGTGATTGCTATCACAGGTTCGTAAGCACGTCTCTCCAATTCTGAAAACTCCTCTGAAAAGACCATATTTATAAACCGATACATATGTATAGATCAGTACATATGTAGGAATAAAAACGTGTTCTGCATGCCCAGCATGGTCAGAACATTATTTCTGTGGTGCTTGTCATAATATATCTAAACAGTTTACCATTGTTCTTCTCAGAACCTGCTCGCTTTGAAGCAAGACTTTGGGACATCAGTATCCCCATGAGCAAAAAACTAAGGCTTGAATGCAAATTCTGTGGTGCTCCAAAAATATTTGTCACATGGTACAAGGATGGCAAACAGGTTTATGCCTCTTATAGATACAATACAAAGGTCACCAAGAACTCTTGCATCCTAGAGTGTCTCCATGAGACTTCCCATGAAACCACTGGCAGATACTCATGTGAAGTTTCAAATGCTTATGGAAGCGATATTTGTCATGCTCAAGTGACAGCTGTGACAGGTTGGTATATTACAAAGTAATGTGACAATTATCTGGACATGCTCACCGATTTCTTTTAGTACTATATAGAGCCCGACCGATTTATCGGCAGGCCGATATTATCGGCCGATATTAGGCATTTTCCAAACTATCGGTATCGGCAT
>JBBPCZ010000002.1:637846-668060 GCA_037974445.1 Brycinus macrolepidotus | reverse complement strand
ATATATATATCGGCCGATATATCGGAATATCGGATTTTAAAATGAACAAATATTTGTATCGGTATCGGCCTTCAAAAAGCTTTATCGGTCGGGCTCTAGTACTATACTGTTCCAGCTTTTGGAATTTAGTGAAATATGAAACACTATATTGTCCAACAATAACCTAATGAAGACCCACATTCGAATGTGAGCCTTCTACCTAAATTCTATGCATTTGTGAGGAAATATCACTGGTTTATTAACTTGTCCAATGCTGTTTCATCAGAACCTGCACGTTTTGTGAGAAAACTGAAGGACACAATTATTCCAATGAGCCAGAAACTAAGGCTTGAGTGCACATTTAAGGGAGCCCAGAAAATATTTGTGACCTGGTACAAGGATGGGAAGCAGATTTATGCTTCTTATAGATACAACACCAAAGTAACAAGGGATTCCTGTGTTCTGGAGTGTTTACATGAGTCAACACCAGAAACATCTGGTAGATATTCATGTGAAGTATCAAATGCTCATGGATCCAACATCTGTCATGCTGACGTGATAGCAGTGACAGGTTCGTAATCTACTGGATCTGGGAAATTCTGTTTATTATACTTATCCTCAGTTGTGTTCATCCTAGCATGTCCTTTGATATAAGAAGCACCTAAGATTATATTAGCATTCATGTAATTGGTATGACAATCTTCCTCCCAGAGCCTGCCCGTTTTGAGAAGAAGCTAAAGGATATTGCAGTCCCAGTGAGCAGCAAGCTAAGACTTGAGTGCACATTCAAAGGAGCCCCAAAATTATTTGTCACCTGGTACAAGAATGGCAAACAACTATATGCTTCCTACAGATACAATACAAAAGTAACAAAAAATTCCTGCATCCTTGAGTGCCTCCATGAATGCAATGAGGACACACCTGGAACATACTCTTGTGAAGTTTCGAATGCTTATGGAAGCGATATTTGTCATGCTCAAGTGACTACAACAACAGGTTCGTATGTAAGGATGAGCTCTGGATATTTTTATTATTTGCTGTAGTGTTAAATCAAACCCTCGAAAGGACTGTGGAGAAGCAGCAGTCATTTGTAATTTATTTTAATGGTGGTGTTTCCCTCAGATTCTCCTCGTATTGTGAAGAAGCTTAAAGGTGTCATCATCCCTTATGGTCAGAAACTTCTACTGGAGTGCACCTTCACTGGAGCTCAGAAAATCTTTGTCACTTGGTATAAGGATGGCAAACAGATCTATGCATCGTATAGATACAACACCAAAGTCACTGAAGATACCTGTATTTTGGAATGTTTACATGGGAGTACCAGAGAAACCACTGGAAGATACTCTTGTGAAGTGTCTAACTCATATGGAAGCACAATCTGTGATGCTCAAGTGACAGTAATTGCAGGTTTGTAAGCCATTATATTGAGGACATATTCTTACTCATTAAAAGACAATTGTTTAATATATCTTTAAACAATTGTCTTTTAGCTATGTCTAAACAACAGTTTTGGGATATAACCAAGTCTATTAAGATTCTTGTAAGCCTGTTACTAGGGAAAACAATTCTAATAAAAAAAAAATGTGATATTTCACTCAGAACCTGCCTGCTTTGTGAAGAGGCTCATGGACATCTCAATCCCTAAGAGCAGCAAATTGCGACTTGAGTGCACATTTACAGGGGCACCACAGATCTTTGTTACCTGGTACAAAGATGGAAAGCAGCTGTATGCCTCATACAGATACAACACAAAAGTAACTAAGAATTCCTGCATCTTGGAGTGCCTCCATGAATGCAATAAAGATACTCCAGGAAGATATTCTTGTGAAGTTTCAAATTCCTTTGGAAATGATATCTGCCATGCTCAAGTGACCACAGTGACTGGTTAGTGTGAACACTTTTGGAGTTTTGCTGCTATTGCGTTAGCTCAATTGTTCCCTCTTTTAAACCAATTTGATGTTATTTCACTGGTATCATAGAATATCACAGTAATGTGCATCTTTTGCAAACACAGCCTATTAAACTGACACAATGCCAATCTTCTCAGATACTCCCCGCTTTGTGAAAACACTGAAAGACATTTCCATCCCAATGAGCCAAAAACTGAGACTGGAGTGCTCATTCACTGGAGCCCAAAAACTGTTCATCACCTGGTACAAAGACGGCAAACAGATCTACGCTTCTTACAGATACAACACTAAAGTCACAGACAACTTGTGTATCTTGGAATGTCTACATGAGTGCACCAAAGATACCACTGGAAAGTACTCTTGTGAAGTCTCAAATGCTTATGGAAGAGATATTTGTCATGCTAAAGTGACCGTAGTCACAGGTTTGTAAGCCTTGACAGTATTATTTAGAAATTCTTGTTTTTGCATGTCTTGTTGTTTTTTACATACCTAATGTGGATATAAGTGGTTAGCATGTTGCTGAAGCACATATCTAAGATACAGATCATCAGGACAAGGCTAAAGTATTTCAATCCTCTTTCTCCCAGAACCTGCCCGCTTTGTAAAGCTGTTGACAGATCTCTCTATACCAATGAGCAAAAAATTAAGGCTTGAATGCTCATTCACTGGAGCTCCAAAAATGTTTGTTACTTGGTACAAGGATGGCAAGCAACTCTACGCATCTTATAGATACAATACCAAAGTCACATCCAACTCATGTGTATTGGAGTGTCTCCACGAATCCAATGAAGAAACCACTGGAAAATACTCTTGTGAGGTTTCAAATGCATATGGAACCGATATCTGCCATTGTCAAGTGACTGCAGTTACAGGTTTGTAAATTGCACAGGACTCCGGAAGATGCTTGCTTGCGTTTCGGGAAATGTCACCTTCCATGTCATGGCCTTGTAAAGTCTTAAATCTGTGTACCTTTACAAGTGAGCAAGTTGATATTGCAGGGTTGGACAGCATGGTGCTTGAGATGATATTCCTTGCTGTTGTTCGATGGTGATTTGGCGTTATGCTATTATTGGCAGTTGTTGCATGAGCTTGGAAGACATTGGTGAAAATCACACTTTCCTCACCGACGTTTCAGTTCTACAGGGATAGCAGGCATGCATCTTAAGAGAATGATTTTTTTAGTGTTTTTTTTTTTATGGACATGTTTGGATTGACTTGGCTCCATTTGTCTTCTTGTCTGCACGTTTTTGAAGAGCTTGAGAGATGTTTGCCCTTCTACATCTGGATTTCCTACATAGAAAATGGAAATGGAATGGTTTGTTCTGGCATGTTGTTCAGGGTGTGCTTTTCGCTCACTTTTCTGGACCGGCATCTTGAAATCCAAAGTGAGGTTGAGGTGGGAAAATTCTGAAGTCAGATTGTATGAATGGAGGCTGGTGAAAATAGAGTTACTTGAAAAGATAAATATTTTTGTTTTAATATAATTCTGTAGATATTAAGGATGTGCACAGGTACTCAAGTACTTGGTTAATCATTTGAAATCACTATTAAAATATTAATTTTTCAAGTGACTCTGCTTTCACTATCTTCCATCCGTACTATCTGATTCCAGATTCTCAGCATCCCCTTGGATGTCAACAAGGTGGTCCTGTGAAATGAGCATATGGCGTGTTCATCTGGTGGTTACCGTTTTGACGAAAGTAATTTAATGATTCTGCTGTCCCTCTTAGAACCTGCTCGCTTTGTGAAGAAGTTGAAGGACACAGTTTTCCCAATGAGCAACAGACTGAAGCTTGAGTGTTCTTTCACTGGAGCTCCAAAGTTGTTTGTAACATGGTACAAAGAAGGAAAGCAACTGTATGCCTCATACAGATATAACACAAGAGTCACAGAGAATTCCTGCATCTTGGAATGCCTTCATGAGTGTAACAAAGACACTCCAGGAAAATACTCTTGTGAAGTCTCGAACTCCTTTGGAACTGATATCTGTCATGCCAATGTGACAACAGTGACAGGTTTGTATCACTTTGGATTCCTTACATTTTTTATAGAACTATATTTTTTTCCAACCATTTGATATTGTCACCGTGTTTAGCTTGGAGATAATTATATTGAGGATGGCAACGTTTTATTTTTCCCCCCCAAAATTATTCAAATTATATTATCGATTTGTTGTTCCTCTCAGAACCTGCCCGGTTTGAGCAGAGGCTTAAGGATATGAAAATTGCCATGAGCAAGAAACTGAAGCTTGAGTGTACATTCACTGGTGCTCCAAAACTATTTGTCACATGGTACAAGGATGGCAAACAGATCTACGCCTCTTATAGATACAACACAAGAGTTGTTGGAAACTCCTGCTCTTTAGAATGTCTACATGAGTGCACTAAGGACACTGCAGGAAAATACTCTTGTGAAGTGTCAAACTCCTTTGGAACCGACATCTGTCATTCTCAAGTCACTGTAGTTTCTGGTTAGTACAATATTCTGGACTTCTGGATATTCTTCTTCTTCTATTAATGGCTTTGATATAATGCTAACTCTAATACTAATGCTTCTAGATGTATAGAACGCTAAAGCTAATGCTAATGCTAATATCGAGCACCTTGTTGAAGAGCAATGATTAGTTTGTCCCAGCACCATGACAGTTAAGTGACTGGTTTAATGTTGTTCCTCTCAGGACCTGCTCGATTCGTGAAGAGGTTGTCCAACCAGTCCCTCCAAGAGGGCCAAAAATTGAGGCTTGAATGCTCATTCACTGGAATGGAAAAATTGTTTGTCACATGGTATAAGGACGGCAAACAGATCTATGCCTCTTACAGATACAACACCAAAGTTATTGGAAATACATGTATCTTGGAATGTCTTCACAAGAGTGATGCAGACACTGCTGGAAGATACTCTTGTGAAGTTACAAACGATGATGGAAGTGATATCTGCCACGCACAGGTCACTGTAGCGGCAGGTCAGTAAAATGTAGTAAAATCGTTCAAAGGACTACATACATCACATTCGGGCCATTCCTGCTTTTGTTGTCTTGCTCTTTGACCGAATGCATATAGTCTTCCATGAAAAAATGACTAGCATTCAAAACAGGATGCCACCACTCTTTACTAAGAAAATCAATAGTATTCAAACCAGTAAAGGTGAACTGATAGAATTTGACCTCTGTATTGAAGGAATGCTTCCTATGGATATTTCCAGGCTTAAACGTAGCAAAGAATTTGAAAAACAACCCAAAGTCATCAACTGCTGAATGTAAAAATAAATGCTGTGTATACTTGCTTTCCATCAAATATACTTGCTTTGCATCATATAGAGTTGAAACTGCTTCTTGTACTCTTGCACTTCATGGTTTGCTCTGTTTACAAAGGAACTCTTCTGTATCTAACTGGTACATTTAAAGAGTATGCTTATCTTTGATAGAAATGCTTTTCTCACAAACGTAACATTGAGTACAAGTGTGGAGCCGGTGTGCCACTAAAAAAATTACCAATAAAGGTTTCTAGTTAAAGGATGGCAATAATTTCCATACGGGGGAAGCTGTAAGCTATATCTTGTTTGGACGGTAGCCAATGTCAGATTGTTTTGAAGGCAGATAGGGTAGACTCAGGGCTGTGCTCCTGCCATGTTAGTAATGAGATCAGAAAAGACTTGTGTTCCTCTTGGCTCTTTCTGAAACAGTTTACATTTTCCACTCGTGGTATCAATGTATCAATGACTGTCTGTGTGTGTGTGTGTGTGTGCGTGTGTGTGTGTGGGGCAACTAATCTTAACATATGTTTTGTTTTCAGATCGGAAGATTCCACCAGCCTTCACTAAAAAGCCCTCTGAGCACATAGAGGACACTGAGGGCAAACTTGTTAAGCTTGAGGCTCGTGTATCTGGATCACAGCCCCTGTCTGTCACCTGGTACAAAAATGACCAGGAACTCTTCAGCTCTAATAACTGTGAAGTGATCTTCAAGAGCAACGTGGCTGTGCTGTGTATTAAGGCATCCAAAGCCTCAGACAGTGGCACATACACTTGCAGAGCCACTAATGAAGCTGGTACTGCCTCCTGCCAGGCTGTGATCAACATTACAGGTATTGGATTTACTCTTACTCTGAGGTTTTTCCAACAATCTTTTAGTTTTTATCCCTTAGTGCAGCTGGTGGCCTAGTGGCAAGGGAATTGCCCCAGCGATCAGAAGGTCGCGGGTTCAAATCCAAGGACTGCTAGTGGCACCACTGAGGTACCCCTGAGCAAGATACCGTCCCCACACACTGCTCCCCGGGGGCTGCGCCAGTGGCTGCCTACTGCTTCACTTGGTGAATGGGTTAAATCCAGAGAAAGAATTTCACATTGTTCACACTGTGTGCTGTGGTGTGGTGTGTTCACACATGACTTTAAGGGGCCACTTTACTGTAAGACGTTCAGTTGTTAAAAACTCTCAATCAAGTCCTTAGGATGTTCTGTTTTGTTCCTGTTCCTAAAAGCCATCATCTGAGTCAGGATATATTTCAGTTCCAAACTTTGCATGCTTGAAACTGGAATTAAAACGTGAATTTGACAGTGGCAAACAAAGAACACAAACCCTGTACTTGAAGTGAAAGTATAAATACCTTCTATAAAATATTACTCTAGTAAATGTAGACATTGTTGAGTTAAACAGCAAAAGTACTTGCTTTTAAAGAGCATGGCATTCACAGTAGCCATGCTCTTTCAATGAGCTGTGTTGTTCCAGGTGATTTTTGATGGGTTTAATTGATAATGTGTTCTTACACACCATTTAAACTATGTTGTACGCCTCTCCTCTATTTTCAGCATTGTAAAAAAGTAAAAACTCATTCCCCTACCCTAACTCTTAGAATATAAGCTAATTTAAAAATACCACGCACATACACACAAAACAGCAAATATTCTGAAATGCTTTCCAAAGATGAGGAGTCCTAGCTAAAATTGCTACGTTGCAGTTGAACAGGTGGTGGATAGAGGGGAGGTTTAGTGAAATGTTTGCTGTGATCAGTTTGCATCAGTTTGAAAGCACATTGTATTATCTTCACACAAAATCACACTTTGTCCCATTTCTGAGAAATAAACAACGTAGTGGTGGAGTGAAAAGTAGGATGCTTTTGCAACATAGAGAGGAGTAAAAAGTAAAGTCAAAACATGGAAATACTTTGCTTAAGATACTTGTCATTAAGTGCAGATACTTATACTTCAGTACTTTGTTACTGTAGGTCTTCGGGGACTAAATTAAGAACTCCTTTTTAGTCTGACTGCCTTTTTTTTTTTTGACATCTAGAACAACAAAAGCCACCAACCTTTGATACCACCCTTGAGCCTTTGACAGTGAACGAAGGCGAGAGACTTAACCTTAGCTGCAAGATCCGAGGCGCTCCTCCACTGAAAGTTCAGTGGATGAAGGACAGAAGGGATGTGATGCCTTCTGCCAACACCAAGATCACATTTATAGATGGGACTGCCACACTGAATATCGCCAAGGCATCTTTAACCGATGCAGGAGATTACCTGTGCAAGGCAACCAACAATGCTGGTAGCAATTTCTCCAAGACCAAGGTCACTGTCAAAGGTATGATACCAATCTTGGAATGTGGATAATGAATGTGCTCATTGCTCATATTCCTTTCTTTCATGGTTTTAAGTCTTTTAAATCTTGCAAGATGCTGCTAAAATGTATAATTTAACATTTTTAATGTCCATTCATGACCTAAAAACATCACTTGTGTCATACAAGAACCTGCAATGCAATGGTTTTATAATCTTATAATTTATGAAGACACTTTTCTTTCATTTTCAAACTGTTTCATACAATAGCTGTTAGAGTTATTTTGCCTCTTGTTACTGCATATACACTGCAGTAGTTTTCATCAATGACAGACTGACCACTTGTTTGCCTTTTGATTTTATGATGTTCTCTTTCTGGTTTGTGATGTTCTTTTGAAGCAGAAACCTTGACAGTTCAGGTTTTGGAACATATTTCTGTAAAAAATCTTGAGATTACTCAAAGCTATATTCATTATGGAGTTACATCTCTTGCTAGTTGAGTTTGAGGAATTGTTATGTATTTCATGATGGTTGGTTGGAACTGTGATTCAAACCAATAATTTCTTTAAGCTGTAAGTCTCTTCATCCATTTATTCTCTTTGCTCTTCGACTACTGGTTTCATTTAGCAAAAGCAGGAGCTGCTCCTGTGCCAGCTCAGGCCACCCCTGCAGCCCCTGTGGCAGTTAAGAAATTGGACAACTTGTTCTTCATTGATGAACCAAAGAGTGTTCGTGTCACTGAGAGTAAGTGATTGTTCACTAGAAGCTGTGACATTTATGAAGAAGCTGTGATGTTATGAAGTTGATGTTTAATTTTGTGCAAAATTACGGAGTCCTCTAATATTCTTACAGAGGGCACTGCTACCTTCATTGCCAAGGTTGGTGGTGATCCTATTCCTAACGTCAAATGGATGAAGGGCAAGTGGAGGCAGATGACCCATGGTGGTCGTGTCAGTAGTGAGCAGAGGGGCCAAGAGGCCAAGCTGGAGATCAGAGAAGTGACTAAATCTGACTCTGGCCAGTATAGATGTATAGCATCTAACAAACATGGGGAAATTGATTGCAGCACTGACCTTAATGTTGCCGAGAAGCATGAGACTGCACCTGAAATGGTGAAACTGAAGAAGTGAGTTTAATATTTGATACTTGCTTATTTCATAAATGAATAATGAAGTATATCTTTTCAGTCAAAAAAAGGAAACACCTTAATGACCATTTGGCTGTCTTTTGTCATGTTCAGGACACCTTCAAAGCAAAAAAGTCCAAAGGAGGACAAAGACATTGACATAGTTGAATTGTTAAGAAACGTAGATCCAAAAGAGTACGAGAAGTACGCTCGTATGTATGGCATCACAGACTTCCGCGGCCTTCTTCAGGCCATCGAGCAGCTGAAGAAGGAGAAGGGTGAAGAAAGTGGAAGACCGGTAGATTTACCTCTCTTTTTTTGATATTTTGTTTTCTGACACCATAATTGGGTATGAATCATCATTATGTAGTATATTTAATACTTAATACTCCTTTTTGAATCAGGAACGAGAGTCTGACGAAGATTTGGCTAGGCTCGTGTCTGATTTGCAGAGGAGAATGGAGCAAACAGAAGTATGATTCTTTTTTGAAAAGCAGCAGCAACAACATCTAGAAAAACAACCTCTTGTAGCAAACTCAGGTCGTGCTTTGATGAGCTGTTTACTGATGGAACCTATGCACTTATTTTCTTTTTTCAGCCCGTTACCCTGCTTAATGACATCAAAGACCAAACAACTCAAGTTAATAAAGAGGCGGTGTTTGAGTGTGAAATTAAGATCAACTACCCAGAAATCACTCTGTCTTGGTACAAAGACACACAGAAGCTCGAAACCAGTAGTAAATATGAAGTTAAAATAGCGGGTGACCGCCACTTGTTGAAGATCAAGAACTGTCAGAAGAGCGACCAGGGAAATTACCGCGTCGTTTGTGGCCCACAAATCTCCAGTGCCACACTGTCAGTGTTGGGTAAGTCCTCTCTCCAGTACTTGTTTTGTATTCTGTTTACAGTTTTTGAAGTGTGCTGAGGCAAACTGACCACCTCTCCTGCAGAGAGTGATGAGTATAAGCAGAAGTCTTTACCTGGTAAGGAAGCAAAGCTGCCGATGGTGCAGTGCTCTCTAATACACAAATGCATGTGTTTATCACATCCCTTGTATCACTTTTGAAGTTTCATTGATAAGTAGCCGCAAAAGCAATTCAGGTAAAACATATCTTTATAGACGCACACGTTTCACGTGGCTATCACTAACCTCTTCGCTCTGAGTTTGTCTTTTCACTAATAAACCCTTTCCTTTCTTGCATTTTCTTAATGCTCTTGAACTGCTTGGCCCTAGTGGCCCCATTCTTGTTCATTACAAATTGGTAGGTGAACAGTTTTTGTTCTTGAATAGTTTGTTTTCACTCAGCTTAATCTTGGAACGTGGTAAGATATGAAATTTATGCATTTTAAGACAAAAGCTGATTGTTCAAATCATGTCTTATTTGTAGCCGATCAAATTCAATTCACCAAACGCATCCAAAACATTATGGTGAAGGAACGTCAGACCGCTACGTTTGAGTGTGAGCTGTCCTTTGACAATGCCGTGGTCACATGGTATAAGGACTCTTGGGAGCTTAAAGAGAGTCCAAAATATTCCTTCAGATGTGAGGGACGACGTCACTTTATGGTCATCCGTAATGTAACGTCTGAGGACGAAGGTTTGTAGACCTCAACATCTTGGCGGTGCTTCTATTTCAGTTTGCATTTTAAATGAAAGACCTTTAGTCACTTTCACTAATAATCTTTTAGGCGTGTACTCAGTGATTGCGCGTTTGGAGCCTATGGGTGAAGCTACAAGTACAGCTGAGCTTTATCTGTCAGGAAAAGGTACCAGTTATTAAATAGTCGAATGACATTGAAATGAGTTACATTTATTGGGTATGGTTACTGTATCCCAGTAATGACATTTTACCTCCTTTCACAGAATTTGATCTAGGAACAATGTCCTATGGTGAGTACTTTGTAACTGAGATCCCCAAAACCTATTAGACCAGTTTGATTAGTTATTCCCATATGAGCATTCTTTAAAAAATTGAACAACTCATAGCAAAATAAATAAATAACAGAATAAAATGTACTCTCTATATGTGTAGATGTCCCTGATACAACAATACAAGTACCTGAGTTGTCATCTGTTATTAGTTTAAAAGGTAAGACTAGAAAAAAACTGACATTAAGCAATATTAAATAATAGTTTACTAAACCATGCAGTTGTAATAATAACTTTTTCAAACCTTTCATATTCAAAAGAAGAATCATCTGAATATTATTACGAGGAAAAGAGTGAAGTGTCAGGTAATGTCTCTACTGTTACTTTATCTGTAACCAAATTCACAGTTTTCTACCATTTCTAAGCTTTTCATCTCATATCCATCAACAAATCATGTTTTGTGGAGTATTAACCCCTCACTGCCTCATAACCATGATGACAACACGCATCCATTTTATCTCCATACATTAGTACCTAATTTGTTCTAATGTATGTCACCTATAACCACATTTAAAAATCACAATGAGCATATTTTTCTTCTAATTAATTAACCCAAATGATTACATTTCATCGCATCTTGACTTGAAATAAAAACTTATGACTATTCACTTCTGATTATAAGAATAAGAATAATAATGAAATTACTAAGCTAAACAGCACATATATATTGTGCACAAATTTGGTAATGTAATGAAGTGTGCTTCATGTTATTTTTCTTTATTAATGTTGATTTCTTTCCTTCTTTTTTTTCTTCCATTCTTGCCTAATTATTTTGGTGCAATTTTGGTACACCAGAGTATGAGAGTTGGACAATCCAGCAGAAAAAAATAATTCATGAATTCTCAGCAACTGAAGGTATACAGTGGTTAAAAGCCCATTAATAACTGAGAGCTCAGTGTTAGCTCGCTTTGTGTGAACGCTGTCTTTCATCTTCTCAAAGCGTTTTACTCACCACCCATTTTTGGTTGAGCTTGAATGTTTGTTATCCTCCACTGACCAATAATCCACAATTTCACCCCTTTTCTCCCCCATATTTAATCCATAGGTGTTGTGCTGTATTCTGTGTCCAACAGGATCTGTGAGAAGTTTGGTCTTATCTTACATGTCTAAGTATGTGTTTGTTTTCCATCAGAATTGAAGAAGCCTGTTGAAGAAATTGTTCCCAAAGTTGTGGCAGAAAAGACAGAGGAAAAGCCTAAAAGAGGTATTAAGAGAACACCTTGCTTGTGCCTGGCTGAGCTTATGGCTGTCAAACTGCTATTAACTTTTACAAATGCCAAGACGTAAAGCCACCTGCCAAGCCTCTTAAACTGTCTCTTAAACTATTGTGCGTTTTTGAATGTGTCTGTGTATGTGTGTGTGTGTGTGTGTGTTTGTGTGTGTGTGTGTATGTGTGTGTATATGTATTTCCTGTCTGTATATCTGTATGTTTGTATAAATATATATGCTTTTATTAACATTGTGCTGCCATTTGTGTTTCTACTGAATGGTTACTATCCCTTTATGTGTTTTTGCATTTCTTCTAATGTCTTTGCAAACATGCTTTATGCATGTCTGCCAAAACTCTATAAATGTGAACTCAGTAGCAGCAGTTTAACAAAGAATATGTGTTTTAAGTACCCGAGGTTTCCACGAAACTAGAGGAAGCATTTGTACCAGAACCTCCAAGTCCGCCCAAAGGTATTTATGTGTCTTTGTGTCTCCCTTATTCATCTGTGTCCGTGTTTTGATGTGTGTGTTTTCAATAAAAATGTTCTCTTTTTTGTATGTTGATTCGTTTAAATGTTTTCATGTGTATGTTGATGTGATACAGTGCTTAAACACATACTATCTGTAACTAAATTTTATTCTTATTGTGCTGGTGATGTTTCGAAGAACCTGAAGTCAGGAAACCTGTAGAGGAAATAGTTCCTTCAGTGAAGGTGGTCGAGACAAAAGGGCAACCTGCGCCTAAAGGTATTGTCATAAGTGTTGAACGTGTCCTAAGTGTAAGATTCTTTATGTATTGTTGTACATTCTGAGTCTGTAAGTTTGAGGGTCCATGTGTTGATATTTATGTTGATATGTAAAAGTCTAAGAAACATCTTGTGTATGTCAAAGTTGTCAAATGTGTTGTTCTGTGTTAATTTCACAAGATCTTAAAACTGTATATGTGTCTGATAACAGTCTAATATGTGTCCTCTGGTTTCAAAGTCCTGTTAAAATGTATTGTTATAATTCTTATCACTTTGTGTGTTCTGTCACTTAGCCCCATCTCTTAGACACTAATAGTTTTCTGTCTTACCTGAAAATGTCTCAAAACCTGCAGCTCCTGTGGTGCCTGAGCCTAAACCTCAGGTGCCGCCTGAGCCTAAAGAGGCACCAGTGGCTGTTCCCAAGCCTAAAGCAGAGCCTAAACCAGAGCCTAAAGCAGAGCCTAAAGCAGAGCCCAAACCTGAGCCCAAACAAGAGCCAAAACCTGAGCCCAAACAAGAGCCAAAACCCGAGCCCAAGGTTACACCAAAACCAGAGCTGAAACCTGAACCTCAGCCTGCAAAGAAACCAGAGGCTCCCCCAGTCAAAGGTATTGTATTTGAGAGCTGTCTGTGTGCTGTTGCCTTGTCTTTCTGTCCTTCTCTTAGTGTCTTTGTTGGTGTGATGGCCTGTGTGTGTCTGTCCGATATGCCCAATCTTTATTGTCAGTCTTTTCCCAAATGTTTGTGTGTCTGTTTGTGTAATGTGTTTGTCCATTTAGACTGTGATGTTTGTTCTTTTTTCTGAATTTAAATGTTCTTTAAAAGAACCAGAGATCCTCAAGAAGCCAGAGGCAGCATCGCAACCCACCATAGCTCCTAAAAAGGAAGAGGTTTTAACCCCAAAACCAGCCATGACTCCATCTGAAGGTAACTGTTTAAGCGCAATGATTGTAACATTGCAATGGTTGTGGATATTTTTATACTGTTGTGTCTTAAAACCTGTCTTTAATTTGATGTTGTTTCCCAACAAACTCTTACCACCATAGATGGTGCTCTTAAAATATGTGTTGTGTTTGTTTGTCTTGACTCTTGATTTCTTAATATCTTCAATCTTTGTCTTTTTGCACTCGGCTGAGTGTTGTTCTGGTCACTCTCTGTGGTAGTCATTGGGTGTAACCACATGTATCTATTTTAAAGCTCCCAAAGTGGCGAAGACAACAGAAGCACTACAAATAGAGCGAGACAGAGAATCAGACTTTCTGTTAGTTGCCCCAGAGCCACCAAGGGGGACACCGTCTAAACAAGAATTGTCTGTATCAGTGATGGCTGAACCAACAAGAAAGCAAGAGACTGCACCTGAGCCCGCAAGAAAAGAGGAAGTTGTACATGTTTCCACAGAAGTGAAAATGGAAAGACTGGTTAAAATGGCAGAACTTACGCCAGCCTCTAAAAAGCTGGTAACAGAAGAACTGGCTAAGAAGACAGAGTCCATCACTGTTCTACAAGAAGTTCAAAAAACAGAGCCAAGTAAAAAGCCAATGATAACCCCTGTCTCAGAAAAACTGCCTACAGCAGAGGCAAGCAGAAAACCAGAACCAAAAATTGTTCCTCTGGCTCCCAAAGTTGAACCAGCTAGAAAGTCAGAGACAATAACCAGCACACCTGAGCAACCTAAGGCAAAACCTGAACCAGTTCAGCCCAGAAAACCAGCTGAGAAAGGTATCATGACTAAAATATTTAACAGATTGCTTTTGTGTTGGTAATTTTACCTCATTACTAGTGGGAGTTTTTATTTACGTGTCCTTTTGGTATTTTACGTGTCTAGTCTGGGATTTGAAAGTTGAATCCCATGTCTGCATATTCTTGATATTCTGTTTGTTGTTGTTTGTATGTTGTCATTCATGTGGTCTGGTTTCATTTCTGCTTCTACAAAGTGCTTGAAGTTAAACCCGCAGACGTGCCATCTGAGAAAATACCTGTGGCTAAACCTCAAAAGGTGGTGGAAATGGCTCCTACCAGAGGTATGCTTGGTTGATCTTCAAGGCTTCTTTATATTATCCATTTATGTACTTGGATTATCTGTCCTGTTTTCTGTTATTTGTCTTTGGCATGGAGTCTTCGCAATAAAACATACAAAATATATTTAAATGCATTTCGTAACAGACAGTACAACAACAGTAAGGTTGTGTGTTTTAACTGGCTGTTTTAGATATTTTCTCAATGTCTCAATGAATATCTCGCTTACCTGTTTAAATATCGGGCTTGTTGAATATGCTTCTGACAATAGCACATGGTGATGTCTTAAAATTTCATCTTCAAAGACTTTGCAGCTTCAAAGAGAGTTGAACAAATTCAGCTTGCAATGGAAATATCTATGAAAACAGAAGAGATTTCAGTGACAATGGAAAAGAGTTCAAGAAAAGAGATCTATGAAAAAGAGAAAATCTTATATGAACCTGTAGAAACCGCATTAAAAGTGGTTGAAGTTAAACCCACGCAAGTGCCATCGGAGAAAAAGCTGGTGATTGTACCTCAAAAGAAGATTGAGATTTCTCCTACCACAGGTATGCCTGGTTGGTCTTGAGGGTTTTTCCTCATGGGTTTTTGAACTCTGCATTGTTTTGTTCAGGGAAGCATTTATAACAACATTCAAATACAAACATCTTGCAGTGAATTCATTTACAGTGTGTTTTGAAAGCATATCAGTCAAGACCAGAAATGTGATTGCCACCTGGTCGAATCTTAAAATTCTTTCTTAAAATTATAGCGCCGAATACAGAAGAATTATCCTGTAAAGTAGAAGAAATTTCAGTGATGAAGGAGATTATTTCAAGAAAAGAAATCTTGCATAAAAGTAAGGACACCCCATATCAGCCTGAAGAGACTTTGCTGGAAGTGGCTGAAGTTAAAACAACAGAAAACTTGAGAAAACTACTTGAGAAAACACCAGTAGCTAAACCTCAAAAGGAAGCGCAAATGACTCCCGCAAGAGGTACGCTTGGTTGGTCTTCTATGATGCACACACATGGTAAAAAATATCACACTGGGGTCTGCTTTTTATACAAATAGTCTATACCACACTATTTCTTCGGTGAACTGAGTAAGTTCGTCCCAATTACGTAGAAAATATCTTCTAAAGTGACTAATTAACCTTCTGCGTTTCAAGGAATTCGGTATAGATTATAGTAGTTTAGCTTCCATATAGAAAATGCTTAAGCTGAATAAACTTAATAAAAGATGCACATTAATATAAGGAATTAGTAAAGGAATTAGTACAATGTATATACACAATATGAATGAGGTATATTCGGTAAACTGAATATTGTTTATTAATTTATATTGTTTATAAGAAGAATAAAATAAAACATCCCTGCTAAAGCTGATGGGAAAGTAACAATTAATCCCCAAAGTGATGAAGATTTGGCAGAATAAAAAGTCCCGACCAAAGATATGCCTTGATATATATAAATGGAAATTAATTACTGATACATCTTGCTTTTGTCTTTAAATGTCTGTGTTGTTGAATGTGCTCCCTGTACCATGCCATGGTGCAACTGTAAAATCTTTCATCTTTGAAGATTTTGCATCTTCAAAGAGAGCTGAACAAATTCTGCCTGCAGTGGAATTCCCTAAAAAAACTGAGCAGATTTCTGTGATGGAAGAAGTGATTACAAGAGAAGAAATGTCATATAAAACGGAAGAAATCCCATATCAGCATGAAGAGACTTTGCTGGAAGTGGCTGAAGTTAAACATACAAAAGTGCCATCTGAGAAAAAGTCTGTGGCTAAATCTCAAAACCAGTTAGAGGTTGTTGCTGCCAGAGGTATGTTTTCTGGAAATTTTTTATTTTTTATTTTTTAGATTTCTTTCAGATATATTTCCTCCAGATGTTTAACATCATGCTTAGAATGTTAGGAACACACACACACACACACACACACACTCTGTTTGGACAACAGTATGTGGACACCCAAACTTCATGTTTATTCCAAAACCACTGCAATCAATATGGGATTAGTGCCCCAGCTTCCTCTCTTCTGGAAAGGCTTTCCAATATTTTAAACCTGGATGCAGGGATTTACTTCCATTCAGCCTAAAGAGCATTAGGGAACCACTGATGTTGCACGATAAAGCTAGTCCGTGTTCCAGTATATCCCAAAGGTGTTTGGTGAGGTTGAGATCCATATCAAACTTAGTGAACCACTTCTCTGTGGATCTCAAATTGTACAAATATTGTCATGAATGGTCCTTCCCTAAACCGTGTCCACAAAGTGGAAGCCCACAGTTCTTTTGTATACATAGGACAGCTGGTGGCCTGGTGGTTAGGGAGTTGCCCCCGCGATCGTAAGGTTGTGGGTTCAAATAACAGGATTGTCAGTGGCACCATTGAAGTTGCCTTGAGCAAGGCACCGTCCCCCCACACTGCTCCCTGGGCACTGCATTGCTGGCTGCCCACTGCTTCACTTGGTGAATGGGTTAAATGCAGAGAACACACTGTGTACTTTGGTGTGGTGTGTTTACGTGTGACAAAAATGGCCACTTTACACTTTATATCATCGTATGGTATAACATTTACATTTCCCTTCATTGAAACTAAAGGGCTCCAGCCCCTTAGTTGTAACCAAGGCTAGCCAAAATGTACATGCTAGTTAAAAGTTCAGAAGTGCCATCTGAAAATGGTCTTGTTCTGAGCTGTTTGTTGCTCTGTTATCACTTCACTACAATTAAAGCTGACCAGCAGCTCAAGTAGGGCAAAACTGCCAGTGTGTGTCTACGAAGATTGCATGTAGGTATGGATGGAATAGCCAAACCCACTAATTAGAAGGGTTGTCCACACACACACACACACACACACACACACACAGATTATTAGTATTTACCTGGAGACTTCATTTTCAGTTATTACTCTAATGTTCCTCTGCTGTTGCTAGCTCCAAAGAGAATTGATCAAAATGTCCACAAAGTGGATATTTCTACTGAATCTAAAAAGGCAGAAGAAGAGATGAAAGAAGTCTGTTCAAGAGAAGAAGATTTATATGAAAGTGATGTTATCCAGTATCAGCACCACAAGACTTTGTGTTACCAAGCTAAAGAAGTTCACACAGAAAAGAGGGAGGCTCATGATGAAAGACCAGTAGATGTTTCAACAAGTCTTCCACGTGAAGAGATTGTATCGAGGGAGCTGATGGCTAAATTTGACCAAAATATTCCTGAAGTCAAGACTGAACCAGTTATTCAAGTGATGGATTCAAAAACCAAGAAGAAAGCTGAAGGTTCTGCAGATAAGATACCGGCACCAAAGGATGAGCCACCACAAGAGAAATATTCCAGCATTAAAAAAGAGAAGAAAAAAGAAACTTTGGGAAAGGATGTTGAGGCTAGATCTGTTTCTCCAGACAGTCAAACGACAAAGAAGCTGCAGAACCAGCAAATATCACCACAAGCTGCTACTGAAGAAAAAGTAATACAAAAAGACAAAGCGAAGAAAGAACCTAAAAAACAGAAAAAAGGTATTTAGGCAAAACACTTCAAAATGCAGCTTAAATTGAACATCTGCATTCTTTGCTTATTTTGTCCAGTGTTTGTCTTGTCTTACAATGCTTGCCGACTAGGCAGCTGAAATTGTCTTCTTCATCTTTGTGTGATGTCTTATCTTCATCCATGCATCAATTTAAGTATCTCCATTGGTTCTTTACTCTTGATTGTATAACAACTTCCGGTTAGACAAATATCTTTGTCAGAATCCACTTCTTCCTTCAAAAGCAATACAAAGCTAAACAGATTGCTGCTCTTTTCTTTGAGTCTTTAGTACAATGTGAAGTTACGCAAATGTCATCAAAAATGTCTTGACTGACAATGGCATGCTTGTATTTTAAGAGCCAGCTGTGGAGAAGAAGCCAACGGCTGAGGCACCACAGCCAGCAGTGGTACCACTTTCACAAAAAGTCTCTCCTCCACGAGGTAGAGTCTCTGCTGTTGTGTCTTCCTGTCTTTCTGTGTTTACAAATCTGTTCCCTGTCTTTGATACAATGGGATATTTTTGTCTTTATCTTATCTTATCTTATCTTATTCCGTGCCCCTTTTCACTTGTATTCTCTTTATTTGGCTACACAGTACCTCTTGTACTATGTATAGCACATTGTGATTTATTGGTTATGACCATGGCATTGCTTCTTTTTAAAGAGCCAACTGTGGAGACGAAGCCACCACCTGAAGCACCAAAGCCAACAGCCAAGCCGGTTGAACAAAAAGTCTCTCCTCTCCGAGGTAGAGTTTTCTGTGGTGTCGTCTGTCTTTTTCTCTACTGAACTGTTCAGTTTCTGTCCAGTTACATCAGTCTGTTTGTTAGTTATGTATTATTGTATCTTCATATATATGTTGTCCTTTGGTGTAAAACTCTTTCAATGTACAGTATTATCTCTTGATTGTGTCAATGGCATGCTTTTGTTTAAAGAGCCAACTGTGGAGACGAAGCCAACACCTGAAGCACCAAAGCCAACAGTCAAGCCGGTTGAACAAAAAGTCTCTCCTCCCCGAGGTAGAGTCTTCTGTGGTGTCATCTGTCTTTTTCTCTACTGAACTGTTCAGTTTCTGTCCAGTTACATCAGTCTGTTTATTAGTTATGTATTATTGTATCTTCATATATATGTTGTCCTTTGGTGTAAAACTCTTTCAATGTACAGTATTATCTCTTGATTGTGTCAATGGCATGCTTTTGTTTAAAGAGCCAACTGTGGAGACGAAGCCAACACCTGAAGCACCAAAGCCAACAGTCAAGCCGGTTGAACAAAAAGTCTCTCCTCCCCGAGGTAGAGTCTTCTGTGGTGTCTTCTGTCTTTTTCTCTACTGAACTGTTCAGTTTCTGTCAAGTTACATCAGTTATGTATTATTTTATGTTCATATATATGTTGTCCCTTGGTGTAAAAGTCTTTCCATGCTCAATATTATCTCTTGATTGTGTCAATGGCATGCTTTTGTTTAAAGAGCCAACTGTGGAGAAGGCACCACCACTTGAGGCAGCAAAGCCAACAGTGGCACCAGTTGACCAAAAAGTGTCTCCTCCTCGAGGTAGATTCTCCAATTGTGTGTTTCTCTGTCCCTACTGACCTCTTCTCTATCTTCAGTACAACGTGATGTTGTCATTGTCGATTGTGTCTTATTTTGTGTGTATTTTCTCTATGCTGTAACACTTTGTCTTTAAATACACAGTGGCATGTCTTAATTTTGTGAATTGCATGCTTATTTAAAGAGCCAGCTGTGGAGAAGAAGCCTACACCTGAGGCACCAAAACTGACAGCCACCCCACTTGAGCAAAAAGTGTCTCCTCCTCAAGGTAGAGTCTGTTCTTATGTGTCTTCCATGTCCTTATGTACTAATCTCTTCTTTCTTCTTTCTCATTAATGTAACACTGTGAGCTTTGTCAGGTGTGTCTTACATGTCTTACATTTTCCTTTTGATGTATAATTTGTCTGTGCATCTTTCCATGGGCATTTTCACTTATTGACTGTAACAGTAGCATACTTTTGTTTAAAGAGCCATCTGTAGAGAAGAAGCCAACACCTGAAGCACCAAAGCCAACAGTGGCACCACTTGAACAAAAAGTCTCTCCTCCTCGAGGTACAATCTCCATCTCCATGTTGTCTGTGCATTTCTGTTATTATCTTTGTCTTCTTTATTGTTTTTGAGTGTCTGTATGTGTAACACATCTTCACTTGTTGTTTTATTTGCCATATTTTCTGTTATTTATGTATTTATTATAACTACAATATCTTGTTCGTGAACCTTGTGTTATCTCATTCATCTTGTCTCATTATTTAACCATTTTAATTGCTTTATCAGCTTCTTTTGTGTGTCCCTCTTTTTTTTTTGTCTATTCTGTACCACTATGTCTTTCCATGCACATTATCATTTTGTGTTTGTGACAATGGCCTACTTTTATTTAAAGAGCCAACTATGGAGAAGAAGCCCTCACCTGAGGCACCAAAGCCAACAGCCACCCCAGTTGAACAAAAAGTCTCTCCCCCTGAAGGTAGAGTCTCTGTTACTTTGTCTTCTTAGCCTGTGTCACTGCTGTTCTTTTTTTTGTTTTTGTCCTGTCTGTATGTGTCACACGTCTTCACCTTTATTTATCACTTATTTCATTTATGTATTTATTTTCACTACAGTATCGTATCTATTCATCTTGTCTGACTATGTGGTTAACTCTTGCACTGTGTTTGTCCATCTTAAAACTAACACTTATTTGACACCTCTACTTGCTCTAATATGTTTGTATGAATGGTCCACTTTCGATCTAGGATTCATTTCAGGTAATCAATTTAAGGCCATTAAAAACAGTGTAAATTTTAAGCTCTAGAGTTTGTAAGATAATGCATTACCTTTGGTTTCACATTTCCCAGATTACATTATGCGTATGCCTTTTCCTCTGTTTAATGAACCTTTAATCTTTGCAGACAAAGGCCCTGTTGAAACCCCTGGACCTGTCAAGAAAGGTATGTTTGCCATTTAATTATGTGCATATCATCAATTGTATTATCATTGATTGTACTTGTTTGGGTGGGTTTCCATTATTGGGTGTGTGTGCAATTGTCTGTTTTGTCAGTCTTGTTTCTTTAGGTAACATTTATCATTCATTTAAGAAAATGTATTGTTTTTGTGTGAAACTGGTCATTGTTGGATTCGTCGTGGTAGGCAAATGGATCTTTCACTACCTGCCCATTCAGTCAATTAGCCAAATCCAGTGAGTGAAATGTTAGCATAGATATTTATGAATGAAAACTGGAATTGACACCAATGTGTGTTGCACGTTTGGCTGTCTTGTGAATGTTTGCTGTGCTTTCTGTGACATCATGATATGTCATTTATTCAGAAATTCCTAGCACCACACAGGCTTATCTTAAACAGAAGACTAAGATTCACACTGAAGAGGAAGAGAAACTGGCAATGCCAGTCTTAACGAAAGTCACAAGAAGAACTAAAGATGAAAAAGCCGGGCATGAAGTTGTGTCTTTGACGAAGGTCAGCAAAATTCCACCAGAAGCCCAATCAATAGAGCCTGGACCAACTCTTCAGAAAATTGAAATTACCAGTAGTTATGAAATAAAAGAGTATAAGGCTGTTATAAGAACAGAGAAAACACAGAGTGAGCAGGAAAAGAAACCTGAAGAATCAATGAAAGAAAAGCAGCAGAAAGAGACAATACCTGTAACTAAAGTTCCAGTGACAGACAGAAAAGGGGATTTCAAGAAGGGCAAGATGCCAAAAGATGAGGAACCCAAGACACCTGGCCTAAGTTTCAAAAAAGGATCTACAATGCCATTAAAAGAGAAGGCCCAAGAAACTGTGATGCTGAAACCAGTTGTAAAACCTGGGAAATCAGATAGTCCTGTTCTAAAGAAAGATAAAAAAGATGATGGGATGAAAGATACCGCTGCTTTTCAGACATATGAGAGACTTCAGCAGGATGAACATGTTGCAGCCATGCAGATAAAAGAAGTGACACCCCCAATTAGAAATGGTGAAGAAGCAATCACAGCAAAACCTGTGGTTCCAGCAGCACAGGACATGACCTCAAAAGAGCCCGAAAAGCCATTAATGAAAGCAAAGAGAGTTCCAATGCAGGACCAAGAGGAGGAAAAGGTACAATTAAAACCATTTTCAAAGGAAGTTAAAGCTGATGAGCCTGAAGAAAAAGGTCCTCGGGCAACAACTGATAGGGATATTACAGATATAAAATATCCTGATAGATCATCAACAGATCAGAAGCCTGACATTAAGTTGAAAGAATCTGAGAAAGACAAGAAGGCAGATAAAGAAGTTGACAAGATTAAGAAACCACAAGAGGAGCAAAAACCAGGTGCACACATTCCCAGTACAGTAAAGAAAACAGAGAAAAGTCCAAAAGAAGAAATGGAACCCCAATTATTTAAGAAGACTGGGTCTATTCCAAAGCAGTCCGAAGAAAAAGAGGAGGTATTCCTAAAACCTGTGGAAGTTGTCAAAAAGCCTGTAGAGCACAAAAAGACTCCATCACCAAAGGCCGAGAAACCTACAGAAGAGAAACCCAGCCCCCCTATGACCACACCAGCAAGAAAAGCAGAGAAGAGTCCAAAGGAAGAAGATAAACAAACATTATCTAAAAAGACTGGTCTTCTGCCTGCTAAAATGGAGGAAAAAGTGGAGGTAAAGCTGAAACCAGTTGAACTTGCCAAAAAGGAGGCTGAGCTGAAAAAATCACCTTCTCCAAAAACCGAATCCATTCTAATGGAAAGGAAGCCCAGTGCAAAAGAACCTAAAAAGCTGTCACCTAAAGATTCAGTCGAGTCTGTTACTTTGAAAAAGGTCCCGAAGAAAATCTCCCCCCAAGACGACACTTCTTTAAAACCTGAAAAAACAAAGCTGCCATTATTGAAGGAGTTCTCTCCTGGAGCTGTGGAGCTGGAAAGGATTCCAACTCAGCAAGAAGAAGAAGTGTTTGAGGAAGAAGTTGAGAATGAGGAAGATGTGGAAGAAGAAGCATGGGGATGGGAGCTTGCTCCTCATGAAAGTTATGGATCAGAAGACTCCTTGGAAGATGGAGCTGTGGAAACTCCAGGAGGCGTGGGTGATAAGAGAGGTGAGAGGGAAGCCAAGTCCCTGCCGCTGGTATCTGCCATCCCTCACCCACCAAAGTCATCACAAATAATATCCATCCTCTAATTCAACTTCTTTTTAACAAATTCGTCTTTATTTTTCATGTGTGATGTTACTCAGTGTTGTCAGTTGTCTGTTTGTCTTTCAGTTATCTGTACACCCATTCGTCTATTTGTGATGCAGTGTCTTCATTTGCGTTGTCTTTTGTTGATCGTTGTATGTCATTATATGTTTGGTTGTCCATTTTTTTATGGATCCAATGATGGACCATTTTAATCTTCACCTTTACATCATTCATTTCAGTAATCTGCTCGCATCCTCCTGTCACTGAGTGTATGTATGTATGAGTGTGCGTATGCCGTATGAATGTCATTTAACTGACAGCTGTAATTTTTTGTTTACAAATCTACTGTAATATTTTAAATAGATGGAAAACCAAAGGAAGAGCCAGCACCAGGCAGAGGCAGAGGACTTAAACGTAAGAACATTATGGAATTTTCTTTGATATGGCTTTAGATTATGTGGAAACATATTTATAAAGCACACATTTTGTGCTTAGTTTTAACTATCAAAATAACAACTTCCCTTTCCCCATTCCAGCAAGACTAACTCCATCCCCTGGTGATGCTGGACGTGGAAGAGGAAGACCTGGAGGTGGTGGTGACAAACCTCCTGGAGAGTCACCATTTGGTTTCCAGCTCAAGGCTGTTCCTCTGAAGTTTGTGAAGGAGGTTCAAAACATTGTGCTGCAAGAAGCTGAATCTATTGGTTCTTCTGCTGTATTTGAGTGCCAGATTTCTCCATCTACTGCTGTTACCACATGGATGAAAGATGGAAGCAACCTGAGGGAGAGTCCTAAGCATAAGTTTACCTCTGATGGCAAAGATCGTAAACTGGCCATCATTGATGTCCAGCTGTCTGACACAGGAGAGTACACCTGTGTAGCCAAGCTTGGAAATAAGGAGAAGACTTCCACTGCCAGACTTATTGTAGAAGGTGAGCACTTTTACTTCTGACACATTGTGACTGTGTGATATTTTGTGTCAGCATCACTGTGTGAATCCTACAACAAATTCTTTTACCCTAAACAGAGCTCCCTGTTAAGTTTACTAAGACTCTGGAGGAGGAGGTGTCTGTGCTGAAGGGACAGCCCATGTACTTGACTTGTGAGTTGAGCAAAGACCGGCCTGTGGTGTGGAAGAAAGATGGCAAGGAGCTTGAGCAACTCCCTGGCAAAGTTCAGATCAATATTATTGGACTGCAACAAGCTGTAACAATCCAGGATGCAAATGATGACGATGCCGGTGTTTATACATGCGAGTGTGAACAGCTCAAGACTGAAACAAAAGTGAAAGTTATTGGTAAGAAATATCTTTCTACACATCACAGATTAAATGCCCCAGAAATGTCTTCAATAAACGCAATATCTTCTGTATTAATTTTTATATATTTTGTATATTTTACAGAAATCGTAAGAGATTGGTTAGTGAAACCTCTGAGGGACCAGCATGTGAAACCAAAGGCCACCGCTACTTTCAAGGGCGAGCTCTTCAAGGAAACTCCCAACTGGAAGTGGTTCAAAGGAAATGAAGAAATTCCTAATGAACCTACAGACAAGACCGAAGTCAAGAAGGACGGAAAAGAAATGACTCTGACCATTAAGAATGCCCAACCAAATGATGCCGGCGAGTATGCCATTGAGGTTGAGGGCAAGCGTTATGCAGCAAAACTCACCCTTGGAGGTAGGCATCCTTGTTTTTCGACTCTCTGTTGTTGTGCTTTTAAGTAGTCGATAGCAAATGTTCTACCTCTTTTGGTTCTATGTCCATTCAGAGCGTGAGGCTGAGATTCTGAAGCCTCTTGCTAGCGTGGAAGTGGTTGAGAAAGAGGAGGCCAACTTTGAGACCGAAATCTCAGAGGATGATGTGCCTGGTGAATGGAAACTTAAAGGGCAGGTCCTAACAAGATCACCGGTAAGTCCTGTTTAAATGCACAGATTCTTAAAATGCTTTATTTGTCATATTTGTGGTGTTAGTGCTGCCATACTTGTTTCAGTCATATATGAAATAGTGGATCTAATTTCTTTTTTTTTTCTTTTAAGACGTGTGACATCAGAGCTGAGGGCACAAAGCGATTCCTTACTCTGAAAAATGTTCAGCTTGATCAAGCTGGTGAAGTTACATACCAAGCTCTGAATGCTGTGACTAATGCTATGCTAACGGTCAAAGGTAAGCAAATGCTGAAGGTTTACTTTCGAAAAACGGTGATGGTAAACATGCATTTAATTACAGTTTATTTAAATACATTACCCTGAGGACAATGTTATGTCACACCTCCCAGAGATGGAAATGGATTTCACTGTCCCGTTGAAGGATGTTTCTGTACCTGAGCATAAACAAGCAAAATTTGAGTGTTCCATCACTAAGGACATACCTAAAGTGATGTGGTTTAAGGGTTCTGATATTATAACATCTGGAAACAAATATGAACTCATTGATGATGGAAAAAAACATATTTTGATTATAAATAGCTGTGAATTTGATGATGAGGGAGAATACACTATTGAGGTCATGGGCAAAACATCATCAGCAAAACTAACGGTAGAGGGTAAGTCGTGTCGTATCATTTTTTGTAAGACCTGTTGGTTGATAAAAGTTTTTATCATTTTTATAAATAAGTTATTTACTGTTAAAGTTGTTTTATCTTTGGAATGGTGGTGTAATCTTAGAGTCACATTCTGTGTGTGAACCTGTTATAAACTGGACTAACGTTATAGGTATGAGGCTGAAGTTCACCTCAGAATTAAAGGACCTAACTGTGAAGGAAGGTAAAATTGCCAGATTTGAGACTGAGGTCTCTCATGAAAATGTCTCGGTGGCATGGTACAAAAACGAGATCAAACTGCATCCAAGCAGAACAGTATTAATCCATTTCGAAGGAGTAAGGCATGTATTAGAAATGAAGGAAGTCACACTAGATGATACTTGCCAAATAAAGGCAGTGGCAAAAGGAATCACAACGAAGGCTAAGCTGCTGGTTATAGGTAATTTTTTTTTCCTCATATCCCTTTCTAACTAGCCTTTAGTTGGCTAACTAACAATGAATGAAAGCTGGTACCCGTTGGTGAACATGATGGGATCGACTTGAAGCCACAAGCTTTAACTTCCCTACTTAACACACTTTGGTTTGAACCATAGAGTGCTAACATTTCTCTCTTGTCCCTTACCACTTTGAAAAATGTTCAGTTGTGCAGTTTTTCTAATCCATCGTACCTTTGCAGAGGGTGATGCTCGCTTCACTGTCAAGTTGCAAGACTACACTGCAGTTGAGAAAGATGAGGTCACTCTTGACTGCGAGCTGAGCAAAGATGTTCCTGTGAAGTGGTTCCATAATGAGATTGAAATTAAGGCCTCCAAGTTTGCCTCCATGAAATCAGAGGGTAAAAGAAGAATCCTGCACCTTAAGAAAGTGGAGCAGAAAGACAAAGGAGTGTATGTATGCGACTGTGGAACGGACAAGACGTCAGCCAACATGAACATTGAAGGTGATCATTCAGCTTTTTTTTGCATTAGGTTACTTTTGCATACAGTTAGTCCTAATTTAATATTAGCATTAGTATATATAGCATAATGTATTTCATATTGAGTTTTTCTTCTGCAGATTTTTTATTTGATTTATTTAGACTTTATATTTTATATTGTTCTTGTCTCTGTGTTTCTGTGCAGTCATAACATAAGCAATTTTCTCGAGGTTCAGTAAAGTTTTCTGATTCTGATTCTGCCTCTAAATACCACTTCTTCTCATCTTCAGCTCGCGACATCAAGGTGGTCCGACCCATGTATGGTGTTGAGCTGTTTGATGGCGAGACTGCTCGCTTTGAGGTGGAGATCTCCGAAGACGATGTCCATGGCCAGTGGAAACTGAAGGGCGAAGTCCTCACGCCTTCACCTGTAAGCATGCAAAACACATACCTGTGTTGTTTCTGCTATGTCAGCCTTTTTTTTAATATCTTGTTTGCTCATATGACATCCATTTTTTTCTTAACCAGGATATTGAGATAATTGAGGATGGTGCAAAACACACTTTGACGCTGTACAACTGCAAAGTTGCCCAAACTGGAGAGGTGGTTTTCCAGGGAGCAAATGCAAAGTGTGCTGCTAACCTGAAAGTAAAAGGTAGTTGTCTTGTCGCCCTTGAAATTTCCTTACACAATTTATTATAATATGACCAGCTGCGTAATGAACCTAAATGTGCAGTTACCTTTGAATAATAATAATACAATTATATTTAAAAAAAATAATAAAATAATAAAAAATAAAATGATTCAAATAAAATAATAATTTAAAAATCATTTATGTGTTACAGAACTGCCAGTTAGCTTCCTGACATCTTTGAGTGACGTGCAAGTGTATGAGAAAGATGAGGCAAGATTTGAATGTGAACTGTCAAGGGAGGTAAAGATCTACCGTTGGCTGAAGGGATCTCAGGAGCTGAAGACCGATGAGAAATATGAAACCCTCTCAGAGGGAAAAAGGTACACTCTTGTCGTCAAATCTGCAGCCTATGAGGATGAGGCTAAGTACATGTTTGAGGCTGAGGACAAGAGAAGTACTGCCAAGCTCATCATTCAAGGTGAACATATGGAACTGATTACTTCATGTTGTCCAGGATGTGCATTTTAGTTTTTGTTTCAATTTGCGACTTCTCTCTTTTTTTAGGTATTCGTCTGGAGTTCGTCAGACCCATCAAGGATGTGACGGTGAAGGAGCGTGAGACGGCGGAGTTCAGCATTGAGCTCTCTCATGAGAAAATCCAGGTCACCTGGTACAAAAATGACGTGCGCCTGCACCCGAGCAAAGTTGTGCACATGTCTGAACATGGCAAGATCCACACTCTGTCCATCAAGGAGGTGTCCATCGATGACACCTCACTCATTAAAGTAGAGGCTCTAGGGAAGACCTCTGAAGCCATGCTTAATGTGATTGGTAAATATATTTAATTGCGTCTGATGCATCATTCCTCTGATAATTTACAGTTTCCCCAGAAATTGTAAAATGCTTTGTTTTCTTGTCTTTTCAGAGGGCGAAGCTTACTTCACCACCAAGCTGCACGACTACACAGCCGTTGAGAAGGACGAGGTTGTGCTGATGTGTGAACTGAGCAAACCCTCCGCTGAGGTGAAATGGTTTAAAGATGGAAAAGAAATCACTCCTTCCAAGAACATCCTCATCAAGGCTGATGGAAAGAAACGTATTCTGACGGTTAAGAAGGCGGAGAAGATCAACATTGGTGAATACGTCTGTGACTGTGGCTCCGACAAAACTGCTTCCAAGCTGAACATTGAAGGTACTTGCCTCTTGAATGAGTTTTGTGGATTACATTAAGATATGATAACCTTTATTGAAATTTAACTTGTTACAGCAACAAGTATACACAAAATACAAAGATTGAATCAAAAAGTAAGATCAGTAAGGCAGTAAGAAAAACATAAATACATACATACATGTATTACATTACATTACATTCATTTGGCAGATGCTTTTATCCAAAGCGACTTACAGTTTGAGGAAACACTCAAGTTTCAGGGCAGTGTGAGAACCAGAGGAGAGTTCTACGTGCTAAAATCTTAAAGTAGGGAGTAGTGCAGATAGATAGATAGACGCTCTCTTTATAGATGAGTCTTTAGGATGTTTTTGAATATCATTTAACAGCACACATACATTACATAAAGAAGAAATATAGTAATTTATTATTCATTAATCATTATTTTTTCATTACCTCAACCTAATTGTCTTCTTCCTCTTTGTCTCTGCAGAGCGTGATATCAAGATTATCCGTCCCCTGTACAGCGTGGAGGTCACAGAGACCGAGAGCGCTCGATTTGAGACTGAGATCTCTGAGGAGGATGTGCATGGTCACTGGAAACTGAAAGGAGAGGCTCTGCATCAGTCTCCTGTAAGCATTATATCACAAATAAAACAAAGATCCTCATAAAACCTTATTTTTAGTTTTTCTACTTCTTGGATCCAGTATCTAATTTTTCCTCTCCTCTTTTAGGACTGTGAGATTAAGGAAGAGGGCACCAAACACATTCTGATTCTCTACAATGTGAAAATGGACATGGCTGGTGCCGTGGACTTCAGTGCCGCCAATGCTAAATCTAGCGCTCAGCTCAGAGTTAAAGGTGAGAATTCTGATCATTTATGAAAACATTAGTTATTTTCTGCCCTTCATTCACAAACTGAAATGCTTTTGTACATGAATGGGTTATGTAATTTTACAAAACAGCTATGAATTTCAGAACTACACTGATGTAAAGTGAAGTGGTCCCTGCCCCTAAGCATTAAGCAGTAATTATAACCTTTAATAAGGCATTTTTTATTCCACCTAACCTAACATTTTTTTACTGACAATTCCTGGATGGTGAATGGACAGCACCAGATATCTTGGCAGAGATTACCTAGGAGCCAATCAGGAACTGTTGTTATTTTAGAAACCCTATCCTTATCTCGAGTGCGTGATAAGTGACTGGCAGACCCTTAGCATGCCTCCTGTCCTACAAGGAATTGCAGTATGCTAATGACAGACTACCCCAGTCACGAGCCACAGGGCTTTGAATCATGGCTTGCTCTCATGAGAGTTGGAGGAAAATGGAGGATTTGAATGGAGAGTTGAATTTTTAAGAAATAAGAGTTGTTCCTTGGAATTACTAACAATGGATTCTTCTCAATCCGAAGCACGCTCAATTACCATGATGAGGCCTCTTCGAGATGTTACCGTCACTGCTGGGGAGACTGCAACCTTTGACTGTGAGCTTTCATATGAGGGTATCGTAGTTGAATGGTTCGTTGGATCCACAAAGATGGAGCCAAGTGACAGAGTAAGGTTTCATTTTATATATATTTTTTTGTGTTTGATCACTGTTTTTTGAGCTGAGTGGGCGAAACTGATGTGTACTGAGACTCTTTCTTGATACTTCTCAATTTTATTTAGCTATAAGCCTTTGTCGTTGCAAGTATTGCACTCATCCAGTGTTTCATAAAAACACAGTACGTTTACGTTTACGTTTACAGCATTTAGCAGACGCTCTTGTCCAGAGCGACGTACATCAGTGCTTTAGTAATCCACATCTGT
>JBBPCZ010000002.1:571681-637746 GCA_037974445.1 Brycinus macrolepidotus | reverse complement strand
AAGGAAAAACAGTTAAGAGAATAAGTGCCTGAGGGATTTTTCAAACATATAGGAAAAGATAAATAGGAAATAAGCCACAGGACTGGTTAGTCACCAAGATGCTGCTTGAAAAGGTGGGTCTTCAGACGACGCTTGAAGACAGCGAGGGACTCCGCAGATCTGATTGCAAGAGGGAGTTCAGTACTGTCATAGGCGATATAGTAGATACCATCCAGTGCCTAGTTTATCCAATCCAATCAATGCTTCTTTAAAAAAAAACAAAAAAACAACTCTATATATATATATATATATATATATACCTGGAGTGCTGCAATGTTCTTCTTAGTGTTTTTATTAAACAAATACATCTAAATATATCAAATATGAGTTATTTTTTCAATACTTTTTGTGAGGTTAATGTTCTTTACTCTATGTGATAGCATTTACATACCAGAACAGACTTTTTTGGTTTTAAACAATTTACATGTAAACATTAGATGTTGTCCAATAAGTATTTGGGTTAGAAGTCAGCTTCATTTAATTCCTTCATGAATTTTCACAAGGATATTTTGTTCTCATAAGGACCAACAGCAGAACTTCTACGGGCTTACGGCCGAGGTTTTGAGATAACACTCGCCATTTAAGTGCTCCTCTGGTTATTTTTAACTACATCTGGAGTGTTCGTTGAAGTGATGGCCTTTAATGTTCTGCTGTTAGACAAGTGTGTTAGCTATATAGTTATATTGTAAGATTCTTACTATTATTATTAGTTTTTAATTATTAGTCTTATCATAAATATTCCTCACCTGTTTCTGACATAGTTTAACAGATATGTTTTTTAAGTTGAAGTTTCTGATATTGAACAGGTGGTGACCAGAGCAGAGGGCAGACTGCAGAGTTTGACGCTGAGAGACGTCAAGATGTCAGAGGCTGGGGTTGTGAAACTTACTGCAAAAGACTTCCAGACTCAGGCAAAACTCACTGTCAATGGTTAGCACCTTGAAAATAATATTAGTCATTTAAATATTTTTTAATGGCTATACAGATTAATGCACAGTATGAAACCTACTACGATTTATTCATTTATTCAGAGCCACCGGTTGAATTTACCAAGCCCTTGGAGGACCAGACTGTTGAAGAGGAGGCCACAGCTATACTGGAGTGTGAACTTTCCAGAGAAAAAGCTGATGTCAAGTGGTTCCGAGACGGACAGGAAATCCGTAAAACAAAGAAGTATGAAATGGTGGCTGAGGGCTGCAAGAGGAAACTGATCATCAAAGATTGTACTCTTGATGATTCCAAAACTTACACTTGTGATGCCAAAGAGTTCAAGACCTCTGCTTTCCTGAACGTTGAGCGTAAGCAAAAACATTTGAATTTGAATAAGATGCATAAACAGTCATGCTTAGTTCATTGTTTCCCTTTACTTGGATGACAGATTATTAATGTTTTTTTTTTCTTCAATCAGCTCCCCATGTTGAGTTCACTAAGCCTCTTCAGGATGTTGAGGTCAAAGAGAAAGAGTCTGCTAAGTTTGAATGTGAAGTTTCCCGTGAAAGTGCCAAGGTACTTGATTCACAAATTTAAGAATGAAGTGAAAGGGAATGGGAATAAAACTCCAAAATTCATTCATGAGCATAAATGGAAATGAAAATGACTCAAGTCTGTTTGTTTCAATAGGTCCGATGGTACAAGGATGGTGTCGAGATTAGAAAGGGCAAAAAATATGAGATTATTGCCAAGGGAGTGCAGCGTATTCTCATCATAAGCAAATCTGTCTTTGATGACGAAGCTGAGTATGAATGTGATGCAAGGACCTCCAAATCCTCCGGAATGCTGACTGTTGTTGGTGAGTTTTGATTAATTGAACATATCAACCAAGATGATACCCATTCGTCAATACTGACCACAGCTTATCGTTTCCCTTACAGAGGAGGAGGCGAGATTCACAAAGAACCTGGCTAATGTTGAAGGCACCGAAACTGACAGTATTAAACTGATCTGCGAGGTCTCCAAGGCCAGTGCAGAGGTCACATGGTATAAAGGAGACCAGGAACTGCCTGAGGGTGGAAGATATGAACATATTGCAGATGGCAGAAAGAGAGTCCTCCTCATCCAAGACCTTCGGATGGATGATGCTGGAGAGTACAACTGCAGACTGGCCAATTCAAAGACTTCAGCAACGCTAAAGATCAATGGTAAGCTACCTGGTTTTAAACTAGATCTCTGTGTTAATACTGCTCAGTCCTGTGATGCTTGATTACTGATTTAATAATTCTGATTTCGCCTAATCTTTGATTTAAAAAAAAAGTTTGGATTTATTAAGTTAAGCAAATGGTTTCTTTATGTGTCACTAGAATTGGCAGCCGAGTTCATTGCCAGACCCCAGAGCCAGGAGGCGGTTGAGGGTGAAAAGGCTGAATTTGTGTGCTCAGTGTCCAAAGAAACATATGAAGTTAAATGGTTCAGGGGTGACACAGAGCTTCAAACCGGGGACAAATACGAGATCGTTAGTGATGGCAAAAGGAGAGCCCTTATTGTCAAGAACTGTGAGCTGAAGGATGAGGGTGCCTTTATTGCCTGTATTGGCTCAGTTAAGGCCTCTGCAGACTTAACTGTGATTGGTAAGTGTTCCTGAATATTTCAGTCTTTCCAAGGTTTACTGAATGTGTAAACCTTTTTATATTAAACCTTTAATATTTTTCTTCCATCTCTACAGAAAAACTGAGAATAATCACACCTATCAAGGATACTCAGATGAAAGAAGGACAAGAAATTGTTCTTAACTGTGAGGTTAATTCAGAAGGGGCTAAGGCCAAGTGGCTGAAGAATGATGAAACGATGTTTGAGAGCAGCAAGTTTATTATGGTCCAGAGAGACACAGTTTTCTCTCTGAGGATCAAAGCCTCTGAGAAGTCAGATGAGGGCACTTACACTATCATGCTGACCAACCAGCGTGGTGAACAAGCTAAAAGCTCTGCAAAAGTCAGTGTACTAGGTAAGCCCCTATTTGCGCAGGTTTTGCAACTTTTTAAATGCATCTCTTAGAAGTGTTGGCTCATTAATCTGACATTTGGTTTCTCTACAGAGGAGGAGCTCAAGATCATAGAGCCTCTGGAGGACTGTGAGACAGAGGAGAAGAAGACAATTAGCTTCACTTGCAAAGTGAACAGACCAAATGTGACAGTTCAGTGGTTGAAGGCAGGTCAGGAGATCACCTTCAGCAAACGTGTTGTGTACCGTGTGGACAAGAACAAGCACACTTTGACCATCAAGGACTGCACCATGGACGATGAGGGTGAATACACTGCTGTTGCCGGTGCTAGCAAGTCTTCAGCTGAGCTAATAATCAGCGAGGCTCCCACAGACTTCACCACACAACTCAGAGACCAGACTGTCACTGAATTTGAGGATGCAGAATTCACGTGCCACGTGTCTAAGGAGAGGGCCTCTGTTAAATGGTACAGAAATGGCCGTGAAATCAGAGAAGGACCCAGGTATGCTTGTATTCTGTCAGTTATTTTGCGGCATCAGCCCAGATCATGAGATCAGATGATTGAACAGCTATAATCAATAGTTTGGGGATATTTAAATTCCATGATTTTCTAATTTATTCCACTAGATATCACATGGAAAAAGACGGGAAGACATGCACACTTTATATTAAGGAATGCCGGCCTGATGATGAATGCGAGTATGCCTGTGGAGTGGAGGACAGAAGATCCAGGGCTCGTCTCTTTGTTGAAGGTCATTTTGCCACTACGATTAACTACATATAATGTTTGTCCTGCCAGTTTTAAGGAGCAATTCCACTATAAGTTTTCTTTTCTATTTTCAGAGACCCCTGTGGAGATTGTCAGACCCCCCACAGATGTATTTGAGCCCCCTGGCTCAGATATTGTGTTTGAGGTTGAACTTAACAAAGACAGAGTCGAAGTTAAATGGATGAGAAACAACATGATCATTATCCAGGGTGACAAATACCAGATGATCAGTGAAAGCAAGATTCACCGTCTCCAAGTTTGTGAGATCAGGCCTCGTGATCAGGGCGAGTACAGAGTCGTTGCCAAGGATAAGGATGCCCGTGCCAAGCTTGAGCTTGCAGGTATATGTTTTTCCGTCTAAATGTAATTTACTTATATACTAATGTCATGGTTAATTTCTTTCCCCTTCATGATAAAGCTTTACAGTTCTAAACGTACCTCACATGACAGTTTTCCTTGATTTCCATTTTTCTTACAGCTGTTCCAAAGATCAAGACCACAGACCAAAACCTTGTGACAGATGCAGGAAAGCCGTTTGTGATGACCATTCCTTATGATGCTTACCCTCGCGCAGAGGCTGAATGGTTCTTCAGTGACATCAGTCTCCCAGTGCAAAACATTGACACATCCACTGACACGACCCAGTACAGGCTAAAAGACCCTAAGAAGTCTGACCAAGGCCGTTACAAGATTGTCATCAAGAATAAGCATGGGCAGGGAGAGGCTTTCATCAATCTGGATGTTATCGGTAATCTAGCAATCTACAGAAATTGCATGGAGATTAATGATTAATGTCAGAAGTATAATGTCTTTTGGAGAGAGCTAGACAAGAGCTAGGATTTCTCTTCTAAACTGAATGCTTTGCTTCTTGTATCAAAGGACTTTGTGCAAATTGTACACTGTGCCTTGTGTCAATGAGTGTATACGGCTTGTATATACTGCATTTTAAACACATAGGACCCCATCTTTCTCAAGTTTTATGTTCTAAATGGCTGACTTTGATTTCTAGATGTTCCTGGACCTGTGAAGAACCTGAGAGTTGTTGACACTGCTGAAGGCGAGGTCAGCCTTGCCTGGGACGAGCCTGAGAGTGATGGCGGCAGCAAGATCTTGGCCTACGTAGTAGAAAGACGTGATGTCAAGCGCAAATCCTGGACGCTGGCCACCGATCGTGCCGATATCCCAGAGTACTGTGTTGGTGGATTACAGAAGGAAAACCTGTACTTCTTCCGTGTGTGCGCTCGCAACAGAGTTGGCAATGGAGAGCCTGTCTCAACTGATGAAGCTGTCCAAGCCAAGAATAAATTTGGTAAACATTGCTTTGATTTGTATGTATTATCATGGCTCGAGTTGAGGGGATTGCGAGAGGATGGCATCCCCCTGTTAAAAAAAAAAAAAAAAGACAAATACCTTCTAAGATTTTTTTTTACATTTACTGAAAATACACTCAGTATTCTATGTTAACGAATAAACTTACAGTATGTTCACCATTTGAGTACCTTTATCACCAGATAACTGTTAGATGTTTATCAAGCTATTACGTGGGATGAAACAGTTAACTTGTGCATTTAAAGGACCGTTTTTAAATATGATTTCTTCTTTTCATTACAGATGTTCCTGATGCACCTCAGAATGTCAAGGTTGGTACTGTCAACAGGTTTGGTGCCACTTTGACCTGGGAACCACCTCTGTTTGATGGAGGATCTGAGATCACATCCTATATAATTGAGCTCCGTGACAGGACCTCTGTGAAGTGGGAGGCTGCGATGGTGGTCCGGGCTGAAGATCGCACAGCCACGCTCAATGATGTTGTTGAGAATAAAGAGTACATCTTCCGGGTTAGAGCTGAGAACAAAGCTGGAATTGGTATGCCAAGTGCTGCCACTGATCCTGTGAAGATCATGGATCCTATTGGTTAGTCACCGTGATTTTCATTTCCCGAAACAACAGTGTTTTATTTATAGGCTACTCTTTACTTCAGCTGTTCCACAACATGAAATTGTTTTGAAAAGCTTTTGCTTACTTTACTTACAGACAGACCAAGTCCACCACTGAACTTCAACTACACAAATGCAAACAGAGATTCTGTTCAGCTGACTTGGGAGACCCCACTAAGCAATGGAGGCAGCATGATCACAGGCTATATTATTGAGAAATGTGAAGATGGATTATACAATTGGCTAAGATGCAATGCTAGGCTCTGCCCAGACCTTTATTACCGGGTATGTAGGACTCTACACATTCTGATTATCTCAGCCCATGGTGAATCAAGAGTTAACTATCATGTTTTGCCCCTCTTCTAGGTGTCTGGTTTGAAGTTTGGTCAGAAGTATCACTACAGAGTATCTGCAGAAAATGCAGCTGGAGTTTCTGATCCATCTGAACAAATTGGACCACTCTTAGCTGATGACCCGCATGGTAATCATATATATTCTGAAAAATCAAGTTATTTACATGTACATTAGTCAGGTCTTTTTCAAAGCTTTTCATACCCATTTACTAAAACCTTTTAATTTTACTTTTATTAAATTTTTTTTTGTTTGTTTGGTCTTTATTAGTTGGTCCCACAATGGATCTGAGTGGATTCAAAAATGGTCTGGAAGTGATTGTCCCCAATGCTCTTACTATCCGTGTACCCATTACTGGATACCCGACACCCAAAGCCAAGTGGACGTTTGGTGATAAGGAGCTCATTGCAGGAGATCGTGTATCTATGGTCACAAAGCCCACGTACACTGAATTAGTCATCGTCCCAAGCGTCCGTCCAGACAAGGGCACATACACCCTGCACCTGGAGAACGATGTGACTTCAGTCTCTGGAGAGATTGAAGTAAATGTTATTGGTATGTGATCTTTTCATTGCCTATATTTAAAAGTAGCTACATTTATTTGTCTGTTTTGGGCACCTTACACCCTGCATAATGAGTGAGTTCTCTTCCTTTAATTCATTTAGCATCTCCCAGTGCACCCAAAGACTTCAAGGTTGCAGAGGTGACTAGGCATCATGTTCACCTCATGTGGGAGGCACCGGAACATGATGGAGGCAGCCCTGTAATTGGTTACAACATTGAGAAGAGAGAGGCGTCTCGCAAGACCTGGGTCAAGGTGAGTAAATTAGATTTTTTTTTTTTTTAAAGCATAAACATCTACATTCTACACTGATTCAAAAGGAATATTGCAAATATTGAGGGATGACCAGTGAACAAGATTACTGTCTTTTTTTAGGTGATGTCAGGCGTGCAGGACCTCGAGTACACAGTCACAGATGTAATCGAGGGCAAAGAGTACTTGTTTAGTGTGACAGCCTCTAACAAATGTGGTCCAGGAGAACCAGCATACATTGAGGATCCAGTGAATGTGTCCTCTCCAGCCAGTAAGTTATCTTGCTATGAGACGTAATTGCATTAATAGTTAATGAATTAACAAATACAGTTGTTGAGAGTGTGGGGTTTGTTTTGAATTACAGCTGTGCCAGAGCCACCAGAAAATCTGAAATGGAGAGACAAATCTGCAAAGGGTATCTTCTTGCTCTGGGAACCCCCCAGGTATGATGGTGGGGCCCCTATAAAGGGCTACATTGTTGACAAGTGCCAGCGTGGTACTGACAAATGGGAAGCCTGTGGAGAGCCAATGCCTGAGCTGAAGTAAGTTGATCATTTAAAAATATGATGGCATTACTAATGAGTACACAGCTTGTATTTTGCTTTTTTAAATGTAAAAATGCTGTAAGATATACAGTAAAAGTCCCAAACTAAGCGCAAACATTTGCTCATTGTTCATGTCCTTTTTTTGCTTTTCACAACAAATGACAAATTTAATGTATTATCAATTAAGGTCACTTTATTTTAGAAATATTTTTGAATATATATGTATCTCAAATCTGGACTGAACATATGTATCCCAAATTCTCTCTCAAGGTTCCAGGTGACAGGTCTTATTGAGGGACAGTGGTATGCCTATCGTGTGAGGGCAGTGAACAGACTTGGAGCTAGCAGACCATGTAAGGCCACCGATGAAATTCTTGCTGTTGATCCTAAAGGTAAGCTTTTCATGCATTCTTCTCCAAACCCATGGGTTTACAGTTCATTTTGTTTAATTCTCATAAGCTTACAAAATGTTATTATCTTGTTACCACAGAGGCTCCAGTGATTGAGCTGGATGCAAAACTGCTTGCTGGCCTGACTGCCAAGGCTGGCACTAAGATCGACCTTCCAGCAGATGTGCTTGGAAAACCAGACCCCAGAGTCAAATGGACCAAGGCTGACCTTGTCCTTAAGCCAGATGAGAGAGTCACTATTGAAACAAAGCCTGGACACTCTACACTTTCTATTGCTAAGACAACCAGGTCCGACACAGCTACCTATATCATTGAAGCAGTTAATACCTGCGGTCGTGCAACTGCAACTGTTGATGTCAACATTCTTGGTAGAGTACTGCTACAAATAACATTTTATTGAAGATGACTAGTACATTTTCTGCTTTTTCTTTGGAAACATTAACATTAACATTTTTGTTTTGTAAAACAGACAAACCCGGTCCCCCAGCTGCTTTTGACATTACTGAGATTACAAATGAGTCTTGCTGCCTGGCTTGGAATGCCCCCAGAGATGATGGTGGTTCTCCTGTGACCAACTACATTGTGGAAATGAGACTCTTGGACAAAGAAGAGTGGCAGAAACTGTCTGCAACAGTCAAGCAAACCACTTTTAAAGCCTGCAAACTGTTGGCTATGAAAGAGTACGTCTTTAGAGTATCTGCTGAGAACCAGTATGGCATCGGTACTCCTGCAGAGCACGTTCCAATTGTTGCCAAGTATGCCTTTGGTAGGTATTCACTCCATCTTTGTGTTCTTGATTTCAAGCCAACGCGAGGTGTAAATACTGATTTGTTTTTTCTTTTCTGTTTTTCAGAACCTCCTGGTTCTCCAACTAGGGTACAACCCTCTGATATTGCAAAGGATGCGGTCACTCTGACCTGGTATGAGCCTGATGAGGATGGTGGAAGTCCTATCACTGGCTACTGGGTTGAGAGATTTGATCCAGAAAGTGACAAATGGATTAAATGCAACAAGCTGCCAGTCAGGGACACAACACTAAGGTTGGCTCTCTTTGACACATTCTAAGAACATAATGAAATTTGTGGAAAGCATTTTAAATGCTAAATCACCATTCCTTATATTTCATTCAGAGTGAAAGGGTTGCCAACAAAGAAGAAGTGCCGATTTCGTGTTCTGGCTGAGAATCTTGCAGGACCTGGAAAGCCAAGTGCTGAGACAGATCCTGTCTTGATTAAAGATCCAATTGGTAGGTCAATAGTTCTGTTTACCAGTGATGCACTGACATAAATAATGCATAGAATTAGGGCTGCAACTATCAAATATTTCCATTTTTCAAATATTCTATCAACTGTTGTCTCAAATATTTAAATATTCTATAATAAGGAAAGACATTTTAGACTTTAATGACCCAATGGAAGGAAATCAGATCATGTTATATTAACTAATACGTTTTGATAAAACTATTTGATAGTGTTTTTAATGATTGATTATAATTATAATTATAATTTAATTATAAATGAAAAACACTGATAAACAATTATTTACATTTAAACAATGCTACAGTGGGAGATCATGGCAACACTCAACAGGTTGTTGCAAAAAAAAACAAAACAAAAAAAAACACTTACACTGCACTGAATTCTCCTGTCTTAGTGACTGGAGCAGTCTAAATAACTTTATTACGGCTCCCGACAAGCTTCCTAGCCAACACACTCTTATGTTCTTGGTAAAAGAATAGGCTAACTAGTTAGCAATCAGGAGTAAAGACAACTTATTTGAAATACAACTGGAGTTAAGATTAATTGTCTCAAATTATACCCAGCTCAATTTCTTACTATCTCTTATGAGTCTGGTGTGTATACATGGCAAATGCATGCTACTGGTGACAAGCTAGCATTTATCCTAATAAACAAGTGTTAGTTTCTCCACAGAAGTGGTTTCATAAAAGTCATAGAAGCATTGCTTATGAAAATGAGTTTACCAGTTTTCAATAGTCTAATATTTATTGAATATTACTGAATGAAGCCGAACACTAAAGTCATTTGGTATGATACAAACATCTCTCATAGATCCCCCATGGGCTCCTGGCAAACCATTCATCAGAGATATTGCAAAGACCTCTGCATTCCTGCAGTGGACCAGACCAGAGCATGATGGTGGAGCTAAAATTGAGTCCTACATCATTGAGCTCCTAAAGACTGGAACAGAGGAATGGGTCCGTGTAGCTGAGGATGTCCCCATGATGGAGCACTTACTGAAGGGTCTGATGGAGAAGCAGGAATACTCCTTCCGTGTCAAGGCTGTGAATGTTGCTGGGGAAAGTGAACCCAGTGATCCAAGTGATCCTGTCGTGTGCAAGGAAAGACTATGTGAGTTCATAGGTCTTCCTGAGCTTACCTAGTTGCATCTCTTTCCGTATCAATTGACAATAATAAGTTAACTGTTAAACCTTTCCATTCAAACAGATCCTCCATCTCCACCACGCTGGCTTGAGGTTGTCAACATTTCAAAGAATGACTGTGAACTGAAATGGACTGAACCAGACAATGATGGTGGCTCTCCAATTACCAACTACGTTGTGGAAAAGAGAGATGTCAGACGCTGGTCCTGGCAGACGGTGGACACCACAGTGAAAGAGACTAAATATACTGTCACTCCACTTAATGAAGGAACTCTCTATGTGTTCCGTGTAGCGGCCCAGAATGCAGTGGGTATGAGCGATTTCTGTGAGATGGAGGACTCTGTTCTGGCAAAGGACACTTATAGTAAGTGAAGGCACTCATAACAGGGGTTTTATGTTTTCTTTATTATTTTAATTCTGTGGGCGTAAGAACAAATTACTCTTTCCATAGCAACTCCTGGACCACCTTATGCTTTGACTGTTGTTGAAGTGTCCAAGAGACACGTTGACCTGAAATGGGAGCCCCCCAAAAGCGATGGTGGAAGACCAATTACAAAGTACATAATGGCTTTTACTTCTAGTTTGTGAAACACAATATACTTTACATTTTACAGTATTTTGAACAGGCTTAACTTGTGACCTCTCTTGCAGATACGTTATTGAGAAGAAAGAGAAAGTGGGTACCCGCTGGTTAAAGTCTGGAAAGACATCCGGCCCTGAATGCAATTACAAGGTTACTGATGTTGACGAAGGTTCTGAGGTGCAGTTTCAAGTCCGTGCTGAAAATGAGGCTGGAGTTGGACACCCAAGTGAACCCACAGAAATCATCACTATTGAGGATCCTATTAGTATGTTTCCATTTTTTGGCATCATGGCATGTCACATATTTTATTAATTAATAATAAAATGAAAATTATAATAAAATGAAAATGAAAATAATCATTGACTACTTAATTATTGACTTGTTTTCAGGTCCACCTTCTCCTCCACTTGAGGTTAAGATTATCGATGCCTCCAGAGAACACATCAACATCACATGGAAGGCACCTGAGAAGAATGGGGGAAGTCCTGTTACTGGATACCATGTTGAACTGGCTGAGGCTGACACAGAGAAGTGGATGAGAATAAATGCTCGTCCTATTAAAGAGCTCAAGTTTAAGGCAGAGGATGGCATCATTCCTGAGAAACAATACGTTCTTAGAGTCCGTGCCATCAATGCTGTTGGAGTCAGTGATCCTTCTGAAATCTCTGACAAAATTTTTGCTAAAGATCCTGACTGTAAGCACATTTTTTTTGCTCATGAATGTCACACTGACTTTGTCATATTAAAACATTATTTTTGTAAAACTGTTACCACATTTATATTACAACAATTTTCTTAATTTCAAAGGTGCACCAACCATCAATGTGGAGACCCAAGATATTGTTATTGTTGAGGGTGAGAAGATGCATCTAAAGATCCCATACAGAGCTATTCCTAAACCATCAATGACTTGGAAGAAGGATGACACAGAGCTGAAAACCGGTGACAGACTCACTTTGGCGTGTGAACTCAACAACGTTCAAATTGAACTTCTCAAATGCAAGCATGAAGACGCCGGTGTCTACACTGTCACTTTGGAGAACAGTCTGGGTTCAGTCACTGGAACAGTTAATGTTAAAGTGATTGGTAAGGCCCCCCCCTAATCTTATTTTATATTTTTGTTAAGTGAAACACTGTTCAACAAAATGGCTTTCACCAATAGGTCTGCCTGGACAATGTAAGAGCATCTCCCCAAGTGAAGTCACCAAGAACTCCTGTACCATCTCATGGGAACCACCAGAGAGTGATGGCGGTAGCCCAATTCTGCATTATATATTGGAGCGCAGAGAGGCTCAGAAGAAGACATTTTTACCTGTGATGTCTGGAGTCAATGTTCAGAGCTTTGTGGTCAAAGACCTGATGCCAAATGGTGAATATTACTTCAGAGTAAAGGCTGTTAATAGAATTGGTAGCGGTGAATATCTTGAACTTCGCAACCCTGTAATCTCAGAGGAACAGAAGCGTAAGTATAAGTTTTTAAATTTATTATAAATGCAACATTATACATATGTCGTTGTTCTATTATTTATTATTTTTTTGCTCTTTTAAATATTTTAGAGCGACCTGACCCACCAGTTGATGTGGAGGGACAAAACCCTACGTCTCAGTCGATTACTGTTACATGGAAGGCACCACCTTTTGATGGTGGTTGCCCAATTACTGGCTATATTATCGAGAAGATTGAGAAGGATGGCGATAGATTTGAGAGATGTGTTCCAAACGTGGTGCCTGGTTTCTCCTACACTGTTACTGGCTTGACAGAGGGGAAGGAATACCAGTTTCGTGTACGTGCAGAGAATGTTGCTGGAGAAAGTGACCCATCCCGTAGTACGCCCCTGATTAAAGCTGCTGATCCTGTCGGTATGTTTAACAAGACTGAAGCATGAGTCATTCTAAACAAACAAGAAATATTTTGCCAGTGTAATAAACATGACCGTGAGTTTTGTTGTTTTATTTCAGACCCACCAAAGGTATCGCTACATTCACGCATTGCATTTGGCCTCAGTGTCAGGAAGGGTGAAGAGATTAGACTGGATGCTCACATTTCAGGATCTCCATACCCCAAAGTGACATGGTTTAGAAATGATGAAAATGTCCAGAAGATTGTCAAGAAGAAGCCAGAGCCTTTTGCAGCAAAGAGGAAGAAGAAAACCAAGGCTATCCATCCTGAACCCGAGGAGGAGTTCCATCCTCCACTTCCAGATCGTCTCTCATTTGATCAAAGCAAGAGAGGCGAGACTGCAATGATGGTGCGTGAGGCCATAAGAGATGACCATGGACTTTTCACCATCAGGGTTGAGAATACCCATGGTTTTGCCACTGCATCTTGTGATGTGAATGTTCTTGGTAAGATTATTTTATGTTTTATGTTGTTACTTAACTACTTTTTATTGGCATATTGCATTAAAATGTATGTTGTTGTAATCTGTAGATAAGCCAGGTCCACCAGTGAATTTTGGATTTGATGAGATTAGGAACAACTCCGTCATTTGCACATGGGATGCACCACTTGATGATGGTGGCAGTGAGATCATCAACTACATCCTAGAGAAGAAAGATAACACCACTGATGAAATTGGTTGGGTCACTGTTACCTCAACCCATAAAGGATACAACTATCCTGTGACCAAACTTATTGAGGGAAAGGAGTACATCTTCAGAGTCACAGCAGAAAACAAGTTTGGCTGTGGACCACCATGCTATTCTGAGCCACTTGTTGCTAAGAATCAATTCGGTAATATAAGCAGTGCAGACTTTACAACACACAATATAAAAATATACTATAGAATTGTTATAGGAATTTACTGAATATATGTTTTTATCTCTTCAAAAATTATTTTTAGATCCTCCGGATGCTCCTAACATGCCACGAATTGGAGAAGTCACAGCCAATAGTGTTGCTCTTTCTTGGCATGAGCCTAAGGACAATGGTAGCCCCATCTTGGGTTACTGGATTGAAAGACGTGAAGTCAACAGCAAATACTGGACCAGGGCCAATCGCAACCTTCTCAGCTCACTGGCAGTCAAGGTTGAGGGTCTCATGGAAGGCCTGGTTTATGTCTTCAGAGTCTGTGCTGAGAATCTTGCTGGCCCAGGAGAATTCAGTGTCCCAACTGATCCTGTGGTTGCAATGGATGCAATCAGTAAGTGTTGTTGTTTATTGTTACAGATGTATAAAAATTATAGAATTGTATTTTACAATATTGTATATTATAATTATAATATAATCTTTGTTACTATATTATTCAATATTATACTATAATATACATTTTGAAAATATATAATACTGAAACTATTACTATAGAAGTTTTCTAATACTTTCACACAATGAGTCTTTAAATGACTGCATAATTTTGTTTACAGTGCCCCCTGGCCCACCTGTGCCAAGAATTGTTGATACTACTAATTCAACAGTGGAAATTGCTTGGATTCCTCCACTGTACAATGGTGGTGGAGATATTCTTGGGTATCATGTTGAACGCTGTCTTGTGGGAGAGAAGGAATGGGTCCGCAGCACTGAATTTAGATGCAAGGAATGCAAGTACACCTTGACTGGACTGACTGAGGGAGCAGATTATAACATTCGTGTATATGCTGTAAATGAAGGTGGCCATGGAGTCCCAGGAATGACTGAACCTGTTCAAGTTAAAGAGCCTGAACGTAAGTTCTTACAAACACATTTTGGAAAACATTTCTAATTGAATTTTAAAGCTGTGTCTAATCTCATGTTTGTTTTTACTGCAACAGTGGCGCCAGGAATTGAGTTTGATATCTCTGTAAGGAACGGAGTAATTATAAAAGCAGGAGATGCTCTGCGTATACCAGCTTATATTGTTGGCAGACCTGTGCCAGAGGTCAAATGGACAAAAGATGATGCTGAACCTGACAAAGAGCGTTTTGTTATTGACACTGTTGGAAAATGCAGCACTCTTAGCATCAAGAACGCTTTGAGAACTGACCATGGCAAATATGAGATCACAGGAACAAATACCAGTGGAACAAAATCTGCTTTCATCAAGGTTGATGTATTAGGTAAGTTAGAGTCTTTAAATCTTTCATATTGCAAATCTTGTCCTGACATTACTTGGTCTGAAATAACTGCATGACATCTTTGTGCCATAGATGTTCCTGGACCTGTGGTTGATCTAAAAACAGTTCATGTCAGCAAGAAGATGATCTCACTTACCTGGGCTGATCCTGTTGATAATGGTGGAAGTGATATTATGGGCTATGTCGTTGAAAGGAAGGATGCAAAGATGCACATATACAGGCAACCTTTGGAAACTGCCTCTTGTAAATGTGACATTGTTGGTCTTCTTGATGGTGAGGAATATATGTTCCGTGTGGTTGCAAGGAACAAGTTTGGCCTGGGTGCCCCCATTGAACTTGGACCTATTCTTGCTGTGGATCCTAAAGGTAATTTTAACCTGTATTTTGAATAGTTAAGGATGGTAATATTGTTTGGTTTTACTTTATTTCTTTATGTTGTGCACATACAAACATTGAATAACGTTGACATCTTGAAATTCCAGGTGTCCCATCAGCCCCAGAAAAGCTTCACTACACAGCAAGGACCAAGAACACTGTTACACTTGCTTGGCAGCCTCCTCGCAGTGATGGAGGTTCTCCAATCAGAGGGTATTATATTGAAAAGATGAGGCAAGACAGTGATGAATTTGATGTCGCCAATCGTCAGATCTGCAAAGACCTCACAATTACATTGGAAAATCTGAATGAGAACATGCTGTATGACTTCAGAGTAAAGGCTGTCAATGAGGTTGGCGATGGTGAACTATCCAAATCCATCAGTGTCCATATTCAAGATGATGAACGTATGTATAAGTCTTCTAATGCTTCTTATGGTAAAAAAAAGAGTAACTGATATGTAGTTTATTTCACAAACATTTGTCTTTCCTCAATCTTATTTAGTTACCCCAACTGTGACGCTGCTGAAGTTCATCAAGAACAATGCCATCATTGTCAAGAAGGGAGCAGCTATTGACATTCCTGCTGAAATTGTTGGTCTCCCCTTGCCCACATATGAGTGGACAAAGAATGGAGTTGTTCTTGACGTGTCCACAGAGACCATGACACTTGAATCAGAGGAAATCAACAGACAAACAATAAACACCAAGATTGCTATTCCTGAAACTGTAAGACAAGACACAGGCTCATACAAGCTCGCTGCCACAAATATACGTGGAACAGGCCAACAAATCATCAGAGTTGAGATTTTGGGTATGTCTTTGTTAATGATCATATGCTTTGCAGTTAGATTCAGTCACATTTCTCTTGGTCCCCTGAAATGGGTTTTACTTAGAACAACACACCCTGTTTAAGTCATCAGCTCCTTGTGAACTGATTGTGAGGTAGTTAAATAATGTGTAGTGTCAGGACAGATATTGAATCACTATTGAGTTTAAGTGAAAGGTTGCCTCGTGTTTTTACTCCAGATCGTCCCTCTCCACCACGGAATATTGTGGTTTCTGATATCAAAGCTGAGTCTTGCTACCTCACTTGGGATGCTCCTGAGGACAATGGAGGAAGTGACCTCACTAACTATATTATTGAGAAGAGGGATGCCAGCAAGAAGAAGTCTGACTGGGAGCAGCTGACATGCTGCATCATCGATAGACGTTATGGGGTTTGTGCTATGATCCTGCTATAGTGGATTACGGCAGTTAATGTATTTGGAGCTTCTAACCAATGATTATGAATTACTGATACTAATATTGTCTGTTTTTTTCCCCCCAATTATTTTTGAAGGTGTACAAGCTTGAGGCCTATGGAACCTACCAGTTCCAGATCACAGCTGAGAACAAGTTTGGAGTCAGCGATGGATGTGAATCAGAGAAAGTTGTCCTCAAGGATCCATTTGGTCTTCCTGGCCCACCTCGGAGACCAAGAATCATTGGACACACTCGCTCATCTATGCTGGTAACTTGGGACCCTCCAAAGGACAATGGTGGATCAACCATTCAGGGCTACTGGCTAGAGAAGAGAGAGAGGGGAGCTGTGTACTGGAGTCGTGTTAACAGGGCTCCGGTCACAAAGCCAGCTGTTAAGGGCTTGGAATACAATGTGCTGAGGCTCATTGAAGGTGCCGAGTACCAATTCCGTGTGATGGCACAAAACGCTGCTGGCATTGGACCACCAAGTGAAGCAACAGAATGTGTCTTTGCCCTTGATCCAAGACGTAAGCAGCATGCTGTTGCATTGATCCTATATTGTGTAGGATAGGTGCTGAATGTCTTCAAACTAACAATGTTTTTAATTTTTCCTGAAGATCCACCAGGCCAACCACCTGCACCTGAAGTGAAAGACAAGACAAAAAGCAGTGTGACTCTTGGCTGGTCACCACCAGACAAGGATGGTGGAAGCCCAATCAAAGGGTACATCGTTGAGGTCCAGGATGAAGGCTCAGTGGAGTGGAGAAGAGTAAATCAGCCTGATAAGCTGATTCTCACTACTGCATATACCGTGTCAGGGCTCAAAGAAAATAAGAAATGTAGATTCAGGATTGTTGCTGTCAATGCTGCAGGCGAGTCAGAGCCAAGTCCCAGGACTGCTGATACCATTGTAAAAGATATCCTGGGTAAGATTGCAATATATGAATTTATATTAAAAATACATGTCAAAAACCACATATTTGCCATTTGTTTATATATGTGTTGAATCTTACAGCCCAGTACCAGTGGGGATTCTTGTCTTTTTGTCTAGGAAAAAGGCCTATTTATGAACTCTAACCCTGTGTTGGGTTTTCATTATCCACAAGTAAATGAATGTCTTTGTTCTATTAAAATTTCACAGAGGATCCAGTTATAACACTGGGAGTCTCAGCCCAGGACCTCCTTTTCTGTCGTGCTGGAACCACAATTAAAATCCCTGCAACCATAACAGGCAGGCCTGTTCCAACAGTCACATGGGAATTTGATGGAACTGCCCCAACAGAAAAGAAAAATGAGCGGCACACTCTTCCAGTGGATTCAGAGGTAGGACCTTAGATTTTTCTAACATCTCTATATTAAAGGTTCTAATACAGTGCCTTGGTATTAAAACACAGATGATTCCACAGATCTCATCAACTGATACCACATCAGAAGTAATTATCCCTAAGAGTAAGATCAACCACTCTGGACGGTACATCATTACAGCTTCTAACCAGGCTTCCACAAAAGCGGTTAAAGTCCGTGTGACTGTACTTGGTAAGACACACCACGTTTGCTAACCTAAAAAATAAATAAATGAGGAAATACAAAACTAACACATATTTTAAACAAATATATTTCATTCAGATATGCCTGGGCCACCAAAGGATCTTAAAATCACTGACATCACTAGAAGTACATGTAAACTTACATGGAAGCCCCCAGATAATGATGGTGGTGAAAGAATAAGGAGCTACTACATTGAGAAAAAGACAGTGGAAGGAAAAGCTTGGACAAAGGTCAACCCAGCTTGTGCCAGTCAGTCCTTAGTAGTTCCAGACCTTATTGAGGGACAAGACTATTTGTTCCGCATTCGAGCTGAAAATCGCTTTGGTATAGGACCAGCTCTAGAAACCTTCCAGAGGACTAGGGCAAAGGATCCTATTCGTGAGTATAATATTTCACTCACACTCCCATCAAAATGGCAAACATTATTTGTTGTGACTGCTCAGTTAATTAGTTATATTTGCAGATCCCCCTGATGCTCCAACAAGAGTCAAAATTGTGGATGTATTCAAGGGAACAGTTACCTTGACATGGAAGCCACCCAAAAATGATGGTGGATCACCTGTTACTCATTACATTGTTGAACGCCTCTGGTGGGATGCCAGTGGGGAGCAAAAAGAGTCCTGGAGACAGTGCAATAGACGTGACATTGATACCACTACCTTCAAAGTGGAGGACCTTCATGAAGGTGCTGAGTATGAATTCCGTGTTAAGGCTGTAAATGAAGTTGGTGCAGGCAGACCATCCTCTACTGCTGGACCCATCATTGTTAAGGACCAGACAAGTATGTAAACTACAGTAATCTACAATGTTGAAGGAATTTAAAGGAATCTAAAGGAATGCTCACTTCTAAATGTTATCATTATTAATAATAATGTTCAAAAATGTGGTCAGTAGAATTCACCACTATGGCAATGAATCATTTACTGGTTGCTTTTACTTGTTGGTATTTGCAATAGTATTTCTCTGTAGTATTCCTACATAGTATATACACAAGTGTGCACATTTACATATAACTTTGTCTTTATTTGTTTTAGGAGCACCTTCTATTACACTTGAAGAGTTCATGGAAGCTGAACAAGCCACAGATATTAACATTGTTGCCAAGATCAAGGGGTGTCCTTTCCCCACACTTACTTGGCAGAAGGCCCCACCCCACAAAAGTGATAATAAGGTTGATGTTGTGTATGATGAACATATCAACAAGCTTGTGTCTGACGACAGCTGTACACTGCTGATCCAGCAGGGCAAGCGCTCAGACACTGGTCTTTACACACTCACTGCCAGCAACAGTCTAGGAACAGTCTCCAAGGAGATGAGACTTAATGTTCTAGGTAAATAATGTAAATTAACTCATTGCTTGGTACTGGTATAAAGACATTAATTCCGTCTAATATTATGAGCACTCGTTAGTGTACTAATCTAATTCTGTATTTTCACTAATAGGACTTCCTGGACCTCCTTCTGCACCAGTCAAATTTGAAGAGATCCATGCTGAACAGATTACTGTATCATGGCTGCCTCCTATAGATGATGGTGGTTCCAAAATCACTAACTATACCATTGAGAGGCGAGTTGCCAATAGGAAGACATGGATTCCTGTCCCTGGTGCACCCAAAGAGCGCATATTCACAGCTGAAGGTCTGATGCCAGGCCATGAGTATGTGTTCCGTATCAGAGCTCAGAATAAATATGGACTCGGAGATCCACTTGACAGTGATCCAGAGGTTGCTAGGGAAATTTTCAGTAAGTTCTTCATAAAATTCACTACTTTAGCCCAGTTTGTCCATTTATTTTAGTGAAAGTATATGACACAATATTTTATTTGTAGCTATACCCGGCCAGTGCGAGAAGCCAACCCTCTCAAGCATCACAATGGACTCCATTACTGTGAACTGGGAGGAACCAGACACAGATGGTGGTAGTCCAATTACTGGGTACTGGCTCGAGCGCAAAGAGACCACAGCAAAGCGATGGAACAAAGTAACTCGTGATCCAATCAGGCCCATGCCTCTTGGTGTATCCCACAATGTCACAGGCCTTATTGAGGGATCTGAGTACCTGTTTCGTGTTACTGCAATCAACGCAGCAGGATGTGGACCTCCAAGTGTGCCAACTGACCCTGTATTTGCCAGAGATCCAATTGGTGAGCATCTAAATGTAATTGTAGTAAAGCACTGTTTAGAATCACATCGGCGTCTCACACATTAATATTTCTGTTTTTATATAGCTCCACCTTCACCACCAACCCCCAAAATTACTGACTGGACAAAGAATACAGTTGATTTGGAATGGATTCCACCTCTGAAAGATGGAGGATCAAAGATCCTGGGTTACCATGTTGAATACAAAGAGGAAGGCACAGAGGCTTGGATTAAGGTATGGCATAAACATGTGGTGTTTTTTAGTCCAAGGTCTCACTGTCTGTGAGTAATCATGTTGCCAATATACTGCATTTTCTTCTTTTTTTGCTTACAGGCCACAGAAAAAGAAATTAGAGGGAAAAAACTTGTAATCACTGGATTAAAAGAGAATGGATTTTACAAGTTCAGAGTTTTGGCATTCAATGCTGCTGGGCTGAGTGAGCCAGGAGAAGTGCCTGAAGTTCTTGAGATGAAGGAGAGGATTAGTAAGGCTTAATTATGCTATGTCAAGCTCTTTCATTTCAGTGTGTGTATTTTATGTAAACATTGGTCAGAAATCATAACATATTGGTTTTGAAATTCCAGTTGCCCCAGTGCTTGAGCTGGACGCCTCAATGAAAGAAAGGATGGTTATTCATGCTGGTGGCGTTATCCGCATCATAGCTTATGTGTCAGGCCAGCCTACCCCAGCAGTTACATGGAACAGAGATGATGGTGCTGTCCCACCAGAGGCTGTTGTTGAGACCACATATATCAGCACCTCATTAGTAATTAAGAACTGCACCAGAAAGCAACAAGGTGTTTATAGTTTAACTGCAAGCAATGCTGGAGGAGAAGTGAAGAGAACTGTCATTGTTGAGGTTCTTGGTAAGTATGAATAATCATAAATAGTGTGTGTGTTTACAGGCACACCATTATTTGCTCATTGGATTTTGGCAGTTATTTCATGATCAAATAGGTTATGCAGACAGCATACTCTTAATTTTTCGACTGGATTAAACCTGTAATTCGATTTCAGTAAATGTATTTTAGCTTTGATGACCTTGCTAAGTTGCTAAGCAATGGTAGAGGCGCATATTGTTTATTTAAAATTAAATATGATTACTGAGTGACTCAGACTGTCAGATTATTGAAGTGCTTGTAAATGTGTTGAATTAAATAATGCCTAAATCAGATTTTATGCAGTTATTTAATTAATTTTGTAAACACACTCACTGAATAAACTAAAGAGTATAGTATGAATACAACTCAAAAACATACCTAATGTTACATACATAATTGTATTTTTTCCCTCAGATGTCCCTGGTCCAGTGGGTATACCTTTCACACCAGATAATCTTGGCATTGACTCATGCAAACTGACCTGGTTCTTCCCTGAGGATGATGGTGGTTCTCCCATATCTAACTACATAATAGAGAAACGTGAAGCTGATCGTAAAGCTTGGACAGCATGCTCTTATAATGCTGCCAGGCAAAGTGGTGTGGTTCATAATCTGACTTTAGGAAAAGGATACTTCTTCAGAGTTGCACCTGAAAATGCAGTTGGGGTTGGTCCATTCCGTGAAACTGCATGTGAAATTATTGTCAAGGAACGTCTCTGTAAGTTTTTTTTCCATATTACAAGTAGACAGTCAGCTTTGGTACTATATTTTTTCTGGTCCTTAATGAAAATATTCTTTTAAAAGCTGTACCAGACCGTCCAGAGGAGCTCGAGGTAACTGCTGTCACTAAAGACTATGTTAGTCTTACATGGAAGCCACCAAAGAATGATGGAGGATGTGAGGTGACATCCTACATCCTGGAGGCCCGTCCAATTGGCAAGGACAAGTATATTAGATTGACCAAGGAAAGACTGATGGACAGGAGATTCACATATGATGGTCTTCGAGAAGGTGACACCTATGAATTCCGTGTCAGTGCAGTTAATGAAATTGGTCAGGGCAAGCCATCCTTCAGCACCAAGCCAATCATCTGCAAAGATGAACTTGGTATGAGAACCAGTTTTTTTTCCCCAGAATTACATTAATCATGAGTATACTGAAAATAATTCAGTTGATTTCAGTGGAATTTATAATTGCAGCTAAATATGTAATTTGTTTATTTCAGAGCCCCCAACTATCGAATTGGACTTCCGTGACAAGGTTATTATCCGTGTTGGTGAAAGCTTCGCACTACAGGGACGCTACACAGGAAAGCCACCCCCTTCGGTCACATGGACAAGGGATGACGAAGAGCTGAAAGCAGATAATCATATTCAGTTCAAAAATACTCTTACCACAATGTGTCTTGGCATTATTAAGGCTGAGCGTGGACACAGTGGAAGATACTGTGTTACAGTGGAAAATTGCACTGGAGCTCGCAAAGGCATTTGCAATGTCACTGTCGTTGGTACGTTCTGTAACTTTTCTTTTTGTCAGGTCTTTTTATTGTGAAGACCATGCAACTAATGATCTCTTATGTTGTTTGTGTAATTCTAGACCGCCCATTACCACCTGAAGGTCCAGTTGTCTTTGAAGAAGTTCACAGAGATCATATGGTCATTTCCTGGAAACCTCCTCTTGATAATGGTGGCTGTGAAATTTCTAACTACATCATCGAGAAGAGAGATGCTAACAGGGACATGTGGACCACTGTAACATCCGCCTCCACAAAAACCACCTGCAAAGTGCCTAAGCTTGTGGAGGGTCGTATGTACATAATGAGAATAAGTGCTGAGAACATGTATGGCATCAGTGACCCACTAGAGTCTGAAGAGATGAAGGCTAAGGATCTTTTCAGTATGTAATATTTCAAGTGGGAAAAGTATATTTTAAAATGTTGGTTTGTTAGGAATTTACCATTTCAATTTCATTGTGTTTACAGGAGTACCTGAGGCTCCCGAGGAACCTACAGTTAAAGATGTTTTCCATGACTCAGCTCTAGTGCTTTGGAATCGTCCTCGCGATGGTGGCAAGCCCATTACTAACTACATCTTGGAAAAGAAGGAGCCCTCAGCTAAGAGGTGGTCTCGTGTAACAAGAGATCATATCTACCCTGTTACTCAGTACAGGGTGCAGGATCTCACTGAAGGATGTGAATATGAATTCCGTGTCACAGCTGAGAATGAAATTGGTACTGGAGACCCCAGCCCTCCATCTAAACCCATTCTAGCTAAGGATCCCATTGGTATGTTATTAATGTCCTTTAATTAGTTACGCAGCTTTTATGAATGTTATGCAACTAATTGGGCACTATTTGTATATAAAGGTGAACTATTCTGTAGAAGAATTTAAATGATTTTTCATTTAAATATCCTCTCATGTATTGTTTGCTGTGTATAGAAAGTTGAATTTTTTTGGTTATTCTGTCTTTTATGTAACTAAACGTTGCTTCAGTTAATACTTATCTCTTAAATTGCCACATTTTCCTTTTGCAGTTCTGCCCAGTCCTCCAGTGCTGCCTGAGGCCATTGACAAAACAAAGGATTCTGTTAGCTTGTCATGGCGTGTTCCTCGTCATGATGGCAAAGGCAAAATCTTTGGATACCTTATTGAATATCAGAAGCCTGGTGCAATTGAATGGATACAAGCCAATGAGACTCCTGAGTCATGCCCAGACACGAATTATGTTGTGAAAAACGTGCCCGAGGGTGGAGAATTTACTTTCAGGATTATGGCTGTGAATGCAGCTGGAAAATCCGAACCTGCTTATATAAAGGAGCCAGTTAAAGTTCATGACAGACTTGGTAAATATTTTGGTACATAAATCTGTTCAGAAATTAGATGGATGACAAGCAGTTCTAAATAATGTGCATTTTCCATTTACTTTGTCTACAGAGGAGCCAGAGTTACTGCTGGATGCCAATATGTCACGCGACCATCTTGCCATGATAGGAACAGATATCACACTAAGTGCTGTGATTAAGGGCATGCCAATCCCCACTGTGTCTTGGAAGAAAAATGATGGGGAGGTTCCTGCTCATTGTATTCTTGAAGTCACAACACATGGAAGTAAACTGCACATCAAAAAATGCACCCGTGCTGACTGTGGCAACTATACCATAACCATTCAGAATGCAGCTGGAACAAAGACAGCAACATGCACAGTGCTTGTTCTTGGTATGTATAATTGTCTCTGTGTGTGTGTGTGTGTGTTTGTGTTTGAGTGTAAGTGTATTAATTTGGTTATTTTTGCCTTATTTTGATTCAGATAAACCTGGACCTCCACGTAATCTCAGTATCTCTGAGATAACAAGTGAATCAGCTTATCTAAAATGGGAAAAGCCATTGGATGATGGTGGAGCTGTCATCTCTCACTATGTTGTGGAGAAAAAAGATGTTGCTGCTGAGAAGTGGGTCCCAGTGTGTGCTTCATCCAAGAAGCTTAGCCTCATGGCTCTATACCTGATGGAGGGTATTCAGTACTTATTCCGTGTTGCAGCTGAGAATCAGTTTGGTCGAAGTGCATATATAGAAACCACCAAGCCTATCAAGGCAGTTGATCCTCTATGTAAGTATTACTAAAAAAAAGAATACATTAATTACTTTGGTCTGGGGTGGGCTGCATATTACATCTCTGTGTCTTTTCAAGCAAAGTTTCAAATCAGGTTCAAGTCACCTATTATCCTAAAATGATCCTTAATTTGTTTATTGCCCAAACCTGATATATTAATGTTTTATTACCTGCAGATCCTCCTGGTCCTCCCAAGAATTTACATCATGTAGATGCAGAAAAAACTGAGGTATGGCTTGAGTGGGAATGGCCTGATCGCACTGGTGGAAGCGAAGTGACTGGATTTATTGTTGAATATCAAGAAGATGGAGCTGCTGACTGGGTCAGCTTCAAAACTGTCAGCGATTCTCGCTGCCATGTCACTGGACTTGCAGAGGGAAAGACCTACAGATTCCGCGTAAAATCACAAAATGCTATTGGCATTAGCCGACCAGATACCAGTGTACCAATTACTTGCCAGGAGAAGACTTGTAAGATTTATTTAATATTGTGTAATACCAACTAATATTGCTGGCTTAATTGATTTTGTTTGACATATATATTCTTTCTCTACAGTGGCACCATCTCTTGAAGTTGACGTGAAACTCATTGAGGGTCTTGTTGTGAAGGCTGGAAGCACAATTGTGCTTCCTGCAATCATGAAAGGAATACCAGTCCCAACAGCCAAGTGGCTAAGTGATGGCAATGAGCTCAAAACTGAGGGCAAATACAAGATTGATACAGAAGGAACCTCAACAGTCCTAAGCATTAGTGAATGTACTAGGACTGATGGCGGAGAATATATCCTTACTGTTTCAAATCCTGCAGGAAGCAAGTCAGTTGCTCTTCATGTAACAGTACTTGATCTCCCAGGTCCTCCAATTGGCCCTGTCAACATCCTTGAGGTTACACCTGATCACATGATCATCCAGTGGCGTGCACCTAAAGATGATGGTGGTACACCACTGATGAATTACATTGTTGAAAAAAAGGATGTAAAGAAGCCTTGGGAGCCATGGTCTGTTGTGAGTTCTGGAAGCATAAACACAAAAGCTAAGGTTCCACGTTTAGAGAAGGGTCGTGAATATATTGTGCGCATTCGTGCTGAGAACAAGATTGGCATTGGTGCTGCTCTTGAAAGTCCTCCAACTATTGCCAAACATATGTTTAATCCGCCAGGACCTCCAGGGCCACCAGAGTGCTCTGATATCACAGAAAATGCTGTCACAGTGACATGGACTGCACCAGAGACTGATGGTGGAAGTCCAGTCAGTGGTTACATTGTAGAACGAAGGGAGATGACTGGTAAATGGATTCGTGTGAATAAAACTCCAGTCTTAGATATTAGATACAGAGTCTCTGGTCTGTTTGAGGGCAACAGTTATGAATTCCGAATTTTCGCTGAGAACATTGCTGGTGTAAGCGAGCCATCCTATCCTTCAGACCCAATAAAAGCCACACGCCCCATTACTCCTCCAGGACCTCCAAGTAACCTAAAACTAAAGGACTGGAGCAAATCATATGCAGATTTGGTGTGGACTAAGCCCAACCGAGATGGTGGTAGCCCTGTTTTAGGTTATGTTGTTGAGTGCCAAAAATCAGGCTCTGCACAGTGGAACCGAATCAATAAGGATATTATCAAGCAATGTGCATACAGAGTACCAGGCCTTATTGAAGGTACAGAGTATAGATTCCGCGTTAGAGCATCTAACAAGGTCGGAGATGGAGAACCAAGAGAGCTGCCTGAGACAGTGCTTGCCAAGGATATTCTTGTTCCTCCAGAGGTAACTGTTGATGTTGCTTGTCGTGACCTTGTAACAGTTCGGGCAGGACAGATTATTAACCTTGTGACCCGAGTTAAAGGTAGACCTGATCCTGAAATCACCTGGACTAAGGATGCAAGAGCTTTAGGCAGAGATAAACGCACAGAGTTGATCAACAACTTCCCTCTTGTTGAACTAGTCATTCAGGATGCTGTAAGAGGAGATTATGGAAAATATGCAATTCAGGCTAAGAATAGCAGTGGTCAGGCACAGGCTACAATTATTGTCAACGTGCTTGATATTCCTGGAGCTTGCCAAAACTTGAAGGTTGCATATGTGACCAAAGACTCTTGCATGGTGTCTTGGGAAAATCCAGAGGATAATGGTGGCAGTGAAATTACAAATTACATCATTGAGTGCCGTCAGCCTAGTCAAAGAGGTTGGACAGTTGTTACATCTGATTGCACTAAACGTCTTGTTAAGGCTCCGCTGGTTGAGAACTGTGAATATTTCTTCCGTGTGAGTGCAGAGAACAAAATTGGTAAAGGACCACCAAACGAAACAAAAACGCCCATTCTTGCTGTGGACCCAGTGGAGAAACCTGGTGAGCCAGAGAATTTCCATATTAGTGAAATTGGAAAGACTTTTGTCTTCCTCAAATGGAAGAAGCCAGATTATGATGGTGGTAGCCGCAATCTTGCTTATCATGTTGAAAAGAAACCAAAAGAAGCAGAGGAATGGGAACGACTTCACAAAGGTGCTATTAAAGAAACATATTTCATGGCCGACAGATGCATTGAGAACCAAATATATCAGTTTAGAGTCCAAACAAAGAATGAAGGAGGGGAGAGCAACTGGGTGACGACAGCTGAAGTTCTTGTAAAGGAAGAACTTGTAGTTCCAGAGCTGAAGGTCAAGTTGGAAGGTGTTCTGGTAGTCAAAGCTGGAGATTCCATTCCAATTGAGGCAGAGGTTAAAGGCAAACCACAACCAGACGTAAAATGGACTAAAGATGGCTCCACTGAAGATATCAGTAGAAGCCCTCGACTTCAAGTTGAAACTGGTTTGAACTTCTCTAAATTACTGCTCAAAAGCTCAAAACGTGCAGATTCTGGAAAATATATTATCACTGCAACAAATGCTGCTGGAACCTGCACCGCTGAAGCTAAAGTGAATGTTCTTGACAGACCAGGACCTATTAGAGACCTGAAGGTGTCAGGCATATCAGTGGATAGATGCAAGTTGGCATGGGAGGTACCCGAGGACGATGGTGGATGTGAAATCTATAACTACATTATTGAAAAATGTGAGACAAAGAGAGGTGTCTGGTCAGTCCATTCCTCTGCTATTGTAACCAACTCTGCTAATGTAACTCGTTTAACTGAAGGAAATGAGTACATTTTTAGAGTGAGAGCAGAGAACAAAATGGGACCTGGCCCTGCTGTAGAAACCGAGCCTATTATTGCAAGGACACAGTTCAGTAGACCTGGTGCCCCAGATGCTCCAGAGGTGACCAGAATTGCAAAGAATGAAATGACAGTTATGTGGTGTTCTCCTGATAATGATGGTGGAAAACCCATCACTGGTTACATTCTTGAGAAGAAAGAAGAACATGGAGTTAGGTGGACTCCAGTTACTAAAACTCCTATTCCAGGCAACCAAATGACTGTCACAGGACTCTTACCTAATCATGAATACCAGTTCCGTGTCAAGGCTGAGAATGAAATTGGAATTGGTGATGCAAGCAAGCCATCCAGAACATTCACTGCAAGAGATCCTGTTGGTACGGTTAATTACTTACTACTTACTGGCCACTATTTATTCAAGTACAGATTTCATTTATATTCTGTCACTGTTCTATCAACATTAACCCTGCTTGTTCATTTGCAGGGCCTCCTGGTCCTGTTGGAAACCTGAAGGTGACTGACAGTTCAAAGACATCCATCACTCTTGGGTGGACAAAGCCTACACATGATGGTGGCGCTCCACTCATTGGATATGTAGTTGAGCTCAGAGTCAAGGGTACAGGCAAGAAGGGAGATGAAGGATGGAAGAGGTGCAATGTCGCTGCCCAGCTGACTGGGACAGAGTTTACAGTCACAAGTCTAGATGAGAAACTTGAATATGAATTCCGTGTTTCAGCACAAAATCAGATCGGCTTGAGCCAACCGACTAATCTTGAGGGAGCTGTCTCACCACGGGATATCTTTGGTGAGTTGGTATGAAAAATGCTAACAAATATTAAAAGCACTTCAGTGCCCAGCTGTGCTTATTGTTTTTATTTTTTTCTCTCAAACAGAGGCTCCTGAAGTTTCCTTGGATGCTGAGCTGAAGAAAGGTCTTACTGTTAGGGCTGGTTGCCCAATTAGAATTGTTGCAACTGTAAGGGGTCGACCACCACCTAAAGTGCTATGGAGAAGGATGGGACTTGACAATGTTGTCAAAAAGGGTCATGTTGATCTCATTGATACAATGACATTCCTTGTCATCTCGGAGACTACTCGTGATGATTCAGGAAAATACTCACTGACCGTGTCAAGCCCAGCAGGAGAAAAGGCAGTGTTTGTCAATGTCAAAGTACTTGGTGAGTGTGGGACAATATTTCATGAAGTAGTATAATAATATTGTTAGGATGTCACACTTTCATACAACTGTGTTTGATTTTTACAGACACACCTGGACCAGTAGTTGGCCTAGAGGCCACAGATATCACAGTGATGTCCTGCAACCTCTCATGGTCCCCACCTGAAAATGATGGTGGCAGTGAAGTAACTCATTACATTGTTGAGAAGCGTGAAGTTGATCGCAAGACATGGGCAACAGTTAAAACCAATGTGGACAAAACAACACTTAAAATCAGCAATCTTGTACCCGGAACAGAATATTACTTCCGAGTCACCGCTGTAAATGAGTACGGTCCAGGTGTTCCAAGACCTACACCAAGATCATATCTGGCCTCTGATCCTATCAGTAAGCACTTTAACAATTAATAAGCTTGACATGTTAGAGAAGTTGTCTGAAATGGTTTAGTTTCATGTTTGTTTGTTTTTTTAGGCAAACCTGATCCACCACAGAAGGTTGATGTTTTGGAGATTACCAAGAGCAGTGCAAAGGTGGGATGGGTGAAACCAATGAGGGATGGTGGAGCAAAGATTGATGGCTACATAATTGACTATCTTGAGCTTCCTAAGCCCAAGCCACCCAAGGAACCCACAGTGGGTGAGGGTCAGGCAGAGCCTAGTGCTGAGCCTGGTGCTGAGCCTAGTGCTGGGCCTGTGCCCCCGCCAGTACCAGTGGTTGAGGAGGAAGAACCAAAGGAAGAAAAGAAGGAAGAATGGACACCATATGCTGTTGTTAAAGATTTATGCATCTCTGTTGTTGGGCTGAAAGAGGGAAGGAAATATCGCTTCAGAGTGGCTGCTCGAAATGCAATGGGAGCTAGTCTTCCTACTGAAACCAGAGAAGCATATGAGATCAAAGAACAAATGTGTAGGTTATTGTTCTTAACTTGTATTTTTTAAAACTCTAATCCTGTTAATTATTTATTCAGGTTTCAATTAACTTTACCTGAAAATAACTTTGTGCTAAATATGTGCTTTTCAGTGGAGCCCAAGATTATCTTGCCTGAGACTGTCACTGCAAAGGCAGGATCAAAAGTGAGGGTTGAGGCACTTGTATCTGGAAAACCAGGACCTGTGTGCCAGTGGAAACGAGGAGAGGACAATGTCGTCCCCTCAAGTCGCCTTGCAGTGCACAAATCCCAGAACATGTGTGTGCTTATTATAAAGGATGTTTCAAGAACAGACAGTGGTCAATATAGCCTTATTGCAGAGAATAGCTCAGGCAAAGTGGAAGAAGCTATTAAAATTGTTATCAGAGGTTAGTACTTCCAAATAGCACCTTTTTTCAAATAATGCTGGGACACTATACATCAGAATATAAATAATAATGTATCACACATCTTTTTGCAGACATCCCTGGACCACCTGAGCCCCCATTTGAAATCAGTGATATTGACTCTGATGCCTGTACACTCTCCTGGAACAAGCCTCTTGAAGATGGTGGTAGCAATATTTCTAATTATGTGGTTGAAAAATGTGATGTGAGCAGAGGTGACTGGGTTACTGCTGTTTCCAGCTGTGGCAAGACTGGTTGTAGACTTGGAAAACTTATTCCAGGAAAAGAGTACATCTTCCGTGTCCGTGCAGAGAACCGCTTTGGCATTTCAGACCCAATCACATCTGAGAGGATGATTGCTAAATTCCCCTTCGGTGAGATGAAAATCGGACAAAATGTTATTTACAAAAATTAAATATAATTTCTGACCACTTAAAAGCACACAATTTGTTTCTCTTTTTTCCAGATGTGCCCGGTGAACCTTTGAACTGTCGCATAACAAAGATAAACAAGGACTGCATGTTTGTGGCTTGGGATAAGCCTGAGTCCGATGGTGGCAGTCCTATTACTGGATACTATATTGAGCGCAAAGAAAGGAATAGCCTGCTTTGGGTAAAGGCTAATGATTCAGTTGTTCGCACAACGGAATATCCTTGTGCTGGTATCATTGAAGGTATGGAATACAATTTCAGAGTGTCTGCCATTAATCGTGCAGGACAGGGTAAGCCAAGCAAGAAGACTGATTTTGTCACAGCAAGAACACCAGTGGGTAAGTTGATGCAAAAGTTCAGTCTGGATGTATATTTATTGCATATTAAATTATTCTTAAAGTATATTTTTGTACCTTGCTACAGATGCACCAGGTAAACCAGAAGTACTTGATGTGACCAAGAATGCAGTTACTTTGGTTTGGGCCAGACCAAAGAATGATGGTGGAAGCAAGATAATTGGATACTATGTTGAAGCTTTGAAGCTTCCTGAAGACAAGTGGTTGCGATGCAACACAAGCAGTCAGAATGTACCTCGGGAAGAGTACACTGTATCTGGTTTGGAGGAGGGTGCCCAGTACCAGTTCAGGGTTATTGCAAAAACAGCTGTTAACCTTAGCAGGCCATCTGAAGTCACTGACCCCATTCTAGTATCTGCTGAGAATGGTAGGTTTTTTGATGATCCATTTGCATAACCACTTGAGTAAATTCATGAGTAAATTAATGTACATTATTCCTATTGTAGTCACTGCACACTTTAACGTAAACCTTTTTGTTGTTAACAGTGCCTCCTAGAATAGAACTTGCAATACAGATGAGGAAGATGTTGCCAAAGAAAGCAGGTTCAGATGTTGTCCTTGAGGCTGAAGTTTTTGGCAAACCAATGCCCAAGGTCACATGGCACAAAGATGGAAAGGTTGTGACGGCTGATAAAGACATAACATTTGCACAGACGAGACACTTATTCTCGCTGAGTCTCAGTGCAGTTACAAAAGTTCACACAGGACAGTACAGTATTCTTGCTGAGAATGCAAGTGGTTCTAAGACTGAAGATATACATCTGACAGTTTTGGGTGAGTATTTTTGAATGGTCTTATACATCGTCATCTTAAACTATGATTTGATATGTATGTTGTGTTACATTTATATATATATATATATATATTTTTTTTTTTTTCTGCAGACATACCAGGTCCACCTGCCTCTATCAAATTTGAAGAGGTGCTTTCTGATCGCGTGAAGTTGAGCTGGACACCTCCACTTGCAGATGGTGGTTCCCCAATTACAAATTACATTGTGGATAAGCGTGAAACAAGCAGGGCAAACTGGGCCCAAGTTTCTGCTAAAATCGGTAAGGATGTAACTGAATGCTCTGTGGAGAGGCTGATCACAGGTCATGAGTACCAGTTCTGTGTTCGTGCTGAAAATCGATATGGAGCTGGCGATGCTATCTTGTCAGATCCAGTTGTCGCAAGAGATCCTTTCAGTAAGATGTCCATCTTACTTTTAATAATTATTATTTATTTATTAAATAAATAATGAAAAAATATATATTTACTGTGTTCCGCTTGTCATTTATAGCTGTTCCTGGAGCATGTGATCCACCAATAATTACAAACATTACAAAAGAGAAAATGACTGTGAGCTGGAAGGAACCTAAGGATGATGGCAGCTCTGCCATCCTTGGATACATGCTTGAGAAGCGTGAGACCAAGGAAATAAACTGGACCAAACTCAATAGGAAACCCTTGCTGGAAAGAACACTTGAAGTTGGAGGACTCTCTGAGGGGGCTCAGTATGAATTCAGAGTTATTGCAGTAAACAAAGCTGGCCCTGGAAAACCCAGCGACCCATCAAATGCTGCTGCTGCACTCGATCCTATTTGTAAGAACATTCACAAAGTTATCCACACATCTAATGTCTAAAAATGTACATATTTGTCTAATATCAACTTATGTCATCTGCAGATCCTCCTGGGCCACCAGTCTCCCCCAAGGTCACTGACACAAGTAACAGCACCATTAGTGTCTCTTGGACTAAACCTGCAAATGATGGAGGAAGTGAAATTTTGGGATATCTTGTTGAATGCAAGAGAACAGATGCAACAGACTGGATCCGATGCAATGTTCCAAAGAACCTACAGGACACACATTATATTGTCACTGGCCTTTTGGAGAAATCAGAATACCAACTTCGTATCAGTGCTGTAAACAAAGTTGGCTTTAGTCAGCCATGTGAAGTCCCAGACAAACATGTTGCAAAGGATGTCTTTGGTATGAATTTAGAACTTATTTATATACATGATCATGTATGTCCTGTAGTAATTGTTTTGCATAGTCATGCTTAACATGCATTGAAATCTAAATCAGAATATGATTTTTAATTTCAGCTGCACCTGAGGCTGAACTTGACGCAGAGTTGAAGGATATATTGGTTCTACAGGCCGGCGCTCGAATGAAACTTCATGCCAAAATTAAAGGTCGACCTATTCCAAAAGTCACCTGGGCCAAGATGAACACCAACATCAAAAACAGACAAGGAATCATCATCAAAGTCACAGACATTGACACGATGGTTGTTGTGGACAAAGTGAATCGATATGATGCAGGAAAATACGTTCTGAACCTTGACAGTGTCAGCGGCATGAAGATGTACACGATTACTGTTAAAGTTATTGGTAAGTTCTCATGTGATCATGGGTATCTTTAAATACTTAAAGAAAAATGAAAAATATTCATTCACTGCTTTATTCATCACAATGCAGATACCCCTGGCCCACCACTAAACCTAATGATCAAAGAGACATCGAAAGATAGTGCATCCATCCTTTGGGATGAACCACTAATTGATGGTGGAAGTGAGATTACAGGTTATGTTGTTGAAAAACGTGATGCAGAGAGAAAAGCATGGTCCACAGTTTCAACCAGCTGTGACAAAACATCTTTCAGGGTTGACGGCCTGGAAGCTGGTAGATCTTACTTTTTTAGAGTCATGGCTCAGAATAAGTATGGTATCGGTGAAGCTGGTGAAACAGCAGATTCTGTCAGAGCCTCTGGTGAGTAAAGTAATTTACAAATAGAAGATTTAGTTATAAAATATACTGTAATTATTGTGTTCCAGTATAAGGTTGTCTACAGTAACATTGATCAAATATTTTTCAGAACAACCAGGGCCAGTCCTGGATTTTAAGCCATTGCTAGTAACCAGGGATTCATGCACCCTGTCTTGGAAAAAACCTATGAGTGATGGTGGAAGTCGAATCATTGCATATGTGCTTGAAGTTCTTAATGGTGAGGACAAGTGGAAGGAGCTTCTAAGATCTAAGAACATGCAGTATAGTGCCAAAGATCTTGTAGAAGGAAGGGAATACAAATACAGAGTAATGGCAACAAATGATGCAGGCGATGGTCCAGCGAAGGAGCTCTCCATTGTAGCAAAGGATGTTATTGGTAAGATTTCATTTTCTCTCTTTCTAACTTATTTGATTTATATTTAATATTTACTTTTCCCCCTTAATATTTTTGAATTAATTAAAAATATCTTTTTTTTTCATTTGTTTTATTATTTATTTATTAATGTACTTAATTTTGGGTTTTTTTGCTGCCATGCAGTTTATCCCAGTTGTGATTTACGGGATTTGCCAAACTTAAACTACATTGCAAAAGAAGGAAGCAATGTCCGCCTCAAGATTCCCATCATTGGTAAACCTGCTCCAACAGTCTCATGGAAAAAGGGGGAGGATGAAAATTTGACAGACACAGGAAGAGTTTGTGTGGAATCTACTGCTGTTAATACAACTCTTTTGATTCGGGACTGCCAAAGGAGCGATGCCTCAAAATACACGATCACCCTTCGTAATAGCGCTGGGTCAAAGGAATCTTCTATCTTTGTCAGAGTCGTTGGAAAACCAGGAATATGCACAGGACCCATCAAGTTTAAGGAAGTAACAGCTGATGGAGCCACCTTGAAATGGGGTGTTCCAAAAGATGATGGAGGATCAGAAATTACAAACTATATTCTCGAGAAGCGAGATTCCATTACCAATATGTGGGTAACTGTTTCCTCAACTGTGGAGACAAACACTCATAGAGTGGCTGGTCTTCATGAGGGAACAGAATATATTTTCAGAGTTTCTGCAGAAAACAAATATGGAGTTGGTGAGGGTCTCAAATCTGAACCTGTGGTTGCTAAGCATCCATTCAGTAAGTACACTTTATATTCTTTCACAAATATCATGCGGTGTCAATGTGTATTCTAAACTTACCTTTCATATTGTATTTTTTCATTAGATGTGCCAGATTCACCACCTGCACCGCAAATCATGAGCATGTGTCATGATTCAGCCACCTTGGCCTGGTCAGATCCAAGGAAAACTGGAGGTTCACCAATTACAGGTAAAAGAATATCTAACAGCCATCTAAACTGTAACATAAAAAAGCTATTTGATAATAAGTATGAAATATTCTGCTTTCAGGCTATCATGTTGAATTCAAGGAAAGAAACAGCATGTTGTGGAAGAGAGCCAACCCAGCACCTTTAAAAATGAAAGATTTCAAAGTAAAAGGTTTAACTGAAGGCCTGGAGTATAAGTTCAGAGTGATGGCAATAAATTTGGCTGGTGTTGGTAAACCAAGTCCTCCAACTGAGCCAATGGTAGCCTTGGATGCTATTGGTAAGTACATGTTTGTAAGTGCAGTATCTACACCACTTCAATAAACACTATTACATTTGTTATTTTTTTAACACTTCATGGTATTTTTAGATCCTCCTGGTAAACCTGATGTGATCAGCATCACAAGAAGCACTGTAACACTTCAGTGGACTGAACCTCAGTATGATGGTGGACACAGGCTTACAGGCTACATTGTTGAGAGACGTGACCTTCCTGCCAAGGTCTGGGTGAAAGCAAACCCTGTAAATGTTGTAGAGTGTGCATATACTGTGACTGACATGCAGGAAGGTTGCAAGTTTGAATTCAGAATTAGAGCCAAGAACGCAGCTGGAGCTATAAGTCCACCGTCCGAACAAACTGATACTCTTGTATGCACGGATGAATACGGTAATGCAAATCAATTTTTGATTTAATTTGCTTGAGTCAGATTTAGCTGTATTTTATCTGGGTAAGTGCTTACAGTGTGTTTTCTTTAACCCACAGCGGCTCCAGCAATTATAATCGATCCAACTGTAAAGGAAGGGCTAACAGTTAGAGCTGGAGAAACAATTGTCATTACAGCGACAAGTATTCTAGGCAAACCTACGCCAAATTCAGCGTGGTCAAAGGGAGGAAAGTACTTCAAGCCATCAGATATATGCCAGATTGAAACCAGTCCAACATCCTCTACTCTGTCTATCAAATACGCTAGCAGGAAGGATTCAGGGGAGTACACTATTACAGCAAGTAATCCATTTGGTGTCAAAGAAGAGAATGTAAAAGTAAAGGTTTTGGATGTTCCTGGAGCCCCAGGACCAATTGAAGCAAGTGGAATCTCATCTGAAAAAGTCACTTTGACCTGGACGCCACCTCATGAAGATGGTGGATCTGCAATTGAGCACTACATTCTGGAAAAGAGGGAAACAAGCCGTCTTCTTTGGACCATTCTTGCTGAAAATGTTATTGACTGCCATTATGTGGCAAATAAACTAATCCAAGGAAATGAATATATTTTCCGTGTCTCAGCTGTCAACCGTACAGGAGCTGGTGATTTTTCACATTCTGAGCCAGTGAAGATGGTAGATAATTATGGTAAGTAGAATAATGAGCTATTAAAGAACAATGTGCAGTACCTCTTTGTATGTGCATTAAGAATTAATACATTGTTCCTTATAGGTCCTCCAGGCCCTCCTGCAAGACCAGAGGTGGAAAATATTGGAGGAAAAACTGCTACTATTACATGGAAGAGACCAGCTGATGATGGAGGCAGTGATATCACAGGTTACATGATTGAGAAGAAGGAAAAGAAAGGCATGAGATGGTCAAGAGCATCAAAGAAAGCAATACTAGATCTACATTTTGAAGTACAAGGACTCATTGAAGGTGTTGAATACCAATTCCGAGTAACAGCTGAAAACAAGGCTGGCTTTGGGGAACCCAGCGAGCCATCTCAACCTATTACAACAAAGGTCATGGCAGGTAAGTAAAGCTGAAGGCTGTTGAAATAATATTATTTCAGTATGTTTTTGAGGCCTGTGTGTCTGTTTAGCTGCTGTGACTGATCTAAAAATATCAAAAAATGTAAACAAAAAGAAACAATATGCAACTCTTCCACATGCATTAAAGAAAAATAATTTGTCTTTTCCCACGTACAGGGGATATGCAATCAAGGCTCTAAATCCATTTTTATAATCCACTGGGTTTTTTGTCTCTAGATATATGCCAGCAATTCATATATTCTAATATAATCTAACATTTTTATAGCCTTTGCCTATTTTTCTAATATGTTTATTGCTTCTCATAGCTGTACCTGGACCCCCAGTCAATCCAAGAGTCACCGATACAACAAAAACCACAGCTGAACTCCACTGGGGGAAACCTCTTGATGATGGTGGCATGAATGTTACTGGATATATTGTTGAGCACAAAAAGGATGGAGAAGAGGCATGGGTGAAGGATACAACTACTCCTTTGATAATTACTGAATTTGTTGTCCCAGAATTACAGGCTGGAGCCAAGTACCATTTCAGAATTACCGCAATGAATGCAATCGGAGTTGGGGAACCAGCACAAACAGCAGAGCTTGTTGAAATTATTGAACGTGAAGAAATTCCTGACCTGGAACTTGATGCTGAATTGAGAAGAACACTAGTTGTCAAGGCCGGAGGTTCTATTCGCATATTTGTTCCAATTAAAGGGCGCCCAGCTCCTACAGTGACTTGGACAAAGGAAGAAACCGCACTAAAAACTCGTGCACATATTGACACTACAGAATCATACACCCTTTTAGTCATTCCTGATTGCAACAGGCGTGATGCTGGAAAATATGACTTGACGTTAGAGAATGCTGCTGGCAAGAAGACTGCCTATGTAAATGTTAAAGTTTTGGACTCTCCAGGGCCCCCTATCAATCTTAAACCAAAAGCCATCGACAAAGAAAGCATCATACTGCAATGGGAAATGCCTCTTATTGATGGTGGTGCAAAGATTACTAATTATATCATTGAAAAAAGAGAAGCTACTCGCAAGGCATATGCTACAGTGGTAACAAAATGTGATACATGTTCTATTAGGATTCCAAATTTATCAGAGGGCTCAGAGTATTACTTCAGAGTATCTGCTGAAAATGAATTTGGAATTGGAGAACCAGCTGAAACCTCAGATCCTATAAGAGCATCTCAAGCTCCAACTCCTCCAGCAATGGTTACAATTACAGATGTTACCAAGAACTCTGTTAGTCTTGCATGGACCAAACCTAAACATGATGGTGGAAGTAGAGTTACTGGGTATGTTGTTGAAGCTCAGAAGAAAGGAACAGACCAGTGGGCTCATGTGACTACTGTGAAGTCTTTAGATTTTACTGTAAAGAATTTAAATGAGAATGAGGAGTATGTGTTCCGAATAATGGCTGTAAACTTATCAGGAAGAAGCAATCCTCGGGAAAGCAAGCATATTGTTGTAAGAGAACAAAGCACTGAACCTGAATTTGACCTTCGTGGTATCTGTCAGAAGACAGTCATAGCAAAGGCTGGAGATAACATAAAGGTTGAGGTGCCTGTGACTGGGCGTCCTAAGCCAACAGTTTCCTGGCAGAAAGATAATCAAGCCCTCAAATTAACACAACGGACAGCGGTTGAAAATACCTCTACATCAACTATCTTGACTATAAATGAATGCTTGAGAAGTGACAGTGGGGTATACACAATGACAGGGAAGAACATAGTTGGCTCAGTTACTGATAGTATCATAGTCAAAGTGCATGATATCCCAGGACCACCTAAGGGACCCATTAAATTGGACAAAATATCCCGTACTTCCATTGAGTTTTCATGGGAATCACCTGAAAATGATGGAGGAGTACCAATTAATAATTATGTAGTTGAAATAAGGGAAACCACCAGCCAGTCATGGGTAGAGCTGTCATCACTGATCATCCGAACAACATTTAAAGCAACTCGTCTAACCACAGGAGTGGAATATCAGTTCCGTGTAAAGGCCAAAAACAGATATGGTGTAGGACCCCCAATTACCTCAGAAGCTGTAGTTGCTGCATATCCTTTTAAGGCACCTGGGCCACCAGGTACCCCCAAAGTTGTCGCTTTCACTAAGGACACAATGACGATTGGGTGGAATGAGCCGGTTAATGATGGAGGAAGTGAAGTTATTGGATACCATATTGAAAGGAAAGAGAGGAACAGTATTATCTGGCACAGGATTAGCAAGACCCTTGTGGTGGGAAACCTGTTCAAAACTACTGGACTGGAGTCTGGGTCTGCATATGAGTTCCGAGTGATGGCTGAAAATATAGCTGGAATAGGGAAACCAAGCAAGGCCTCTGAACCAATGCTTGCTCTTGATCCAGTAGATCCACCTGGTCAACCTGTTCCAATCCAAGTGTCTAAAAATGCAATCACAATTCAGTGGGCAAAGCCTGAATATGATGGCGGGTTCAAGATTACTGGTTACATTGTGGAAAAAAGAGATCTACCAGCTGGACGGTGGATAAGGGCTAACTTCACAAACATAATTGAAACCACTTTTACTATTAGTGGTTTAACAAAAGATGCATCTTATGAATTCCGCATACTTGCTAGAAATTCGGCTGGTGCTGTTAGCAACCCCTCAGATCCATCAGATCCAGTCACTTGTAAAGATGATATTGAAGAACCAAGAATTATGGTAGATGCCAAATTCAAGGATGTTGTGCTTGTTAGAGCAGGAGAAGCCTTCAAACTTGAGGCTGATGTTGCAGGACAACCACTCCCATCCATGGTTTGGACCAAAGATGGAAAAGATGTTGAAAACACATATAAACTACAGATAAAAATGACAGACATCAGTACTTCTTTGGTTAACAAAGACTCCATTAGAAAAGATGGAGGTGAATTTGTTCTGACAGCCACGAACGTGGGTGGATTTGCTAAACATGTCTTCAATGTTAAGGTTCTTGACAGACCAGGACCACCTGGAGGACCTCTTAAAGTTTCCGATATTACAGCAGAAAAATGTGTGCTTACATGGGCTCCATCTGCAGATGATGGAGGGGCAAATATTGAATATTACGTGGTTGAAAAACGTGAGTCAAGCAGACTTGCTTGGACAAATGTGGCAACGGACTTGCAAGTTACCCAGCATCAGGTGACAAAACTGCTCAAAGGAAATGAATACATTTTTAGAGTCATGGCAGTTAATAAGTATGGAGTTGGAGAACCCCTTGAGTCTGACCCAGTGATTGCAGACAATCCTTATGTTCCACCTGATCCTCCACAAACTCCTGAGATTACAGCAGTGACCAAGGATTCAATGGTGGTTTGCTGGGGAGCTCCTGTCAATAATGGAGGAAGTGACATCACCAACTACGGAATTGAGAGAAGAGACAGGATTAGTTTGCGCTGGGTAAAATGCAACAAAAGGAAGGTTACTGACTTGCATTTCAAGGTAACTGGTCTTGTTCCAGGTCATGAATATGAATTTAGAATTGTTGCTGAGAATGCAGCTGGAGTCAGTGCACCAAGTCCCTCAAGTCCATTCATGAAAGCCTCAGACACTATCTTGAAACCTGGTCCACCTGGTAACCCAAGGATCTTGGACACAACAAGTTCCTCCATAACACTTGCATGGAACAAACCAGTATACGACGGTGGCTCTGAAATCACTGGGTACATTGTTGAGACATGCCTGCCTGGAACTGAAGAGGAGGAATGGACAATTGTTTCTCCTAAAGAGGGACTGAAAGGAACATCCTTTACAATAACAAATCTTAAGGAGAATCAGGAATATAAGATTAACATCTCAGCTGTAAACAGTGAGGGTGTTGGGGAGGTGGCATCTGTTCCTGGTTCACCTAAAGCTGAAGAAAGACTTCTCCCACCAGAAATTGACCTTGATGCTGATCTTCGTAAAATTGTGAATATCAGAGCCTGCAACACACTAAGACTGTTTGTGCCAATCAGAGGAAGGCCATCTCCAGAAGCCACATGGTCAAGAGAGAATGACGAACCTTTAGACAGAGCTACCATTGAAAGCACATCATCTTTTACATCATTGGTGATTGGAAATGTAAACAGATTTGACAGTGGGAAATATAACTTGACTGTGGAGAACAGCTCTGGTACCAAGACAGTTTCTGTTACAGTTAGGGTTCTAGATACACCTGGGGCACCACAAAACCTCAAAATCAGCAAAGTTACTAAAGAGTCTGTCTCACTTGAATGGGATCCTCCCTTAAATGATGGTGGCACAAAGATTAAGAACTATGTAGTCGAAAAGCGTGAGGCAACAAGAAAGGCCTATACTACTGTTAATGCCCTCTGTCACAAAACAACATGGACTATTGATCAACTACAAGAAGGCTGCAACTACTACTTCAGAGTTCTGGCTGAAAATGAATATGGCATTGGTCTTCCAATTGAAACTACTGAGTCAGTCAAAGTGTCAGAGAAACCACAACCCCCAGGCAAGATTACACTTCAAGACGTTACAAAGACCAGTGTTACACTGTCTTGGGAGAAGCCTGAACATGATGGAGGAAGTAGAGTAGTTGCATATGTTGTAGAGATGCAGAGTAAAGGCAGTGAGAAATGGACACAAGCTGTGATTGTCAAAGTTCCAGAGGCAGTTATTTCTGGGCTTACTCCTGGTGAGGAGTATATGTTCCGTGTTTCAGCAAGAAATGAAAAAGGCACTAGTGACCCTCGGCAAATTGGTGTGCCAGTAATTGCTAAAGACCTTGTAATTGCTCCATCTGCCAAGCTGTTATTCTCAACATTTAGTGTTCTTGCTGGAAAGGACTTGACAATAGATATTCCATACATTGCTCGTCCCAAAGCTGCTGTATCTTGGATAAAGGATGCTGCACCACTTAAACGAACCTCTAGGATTAACTTCTCTTCCACAGAGACCCTCCTTAATCTTGTAATCAAGGAGGCATCTAGAGATGATGTTGGCCAGTACAGCATCAAACTGTCAAACACAGCTGGTGAGACATTAGTGGATATTAGAGTTGTTGTTCTTGACAAACCTGGCCCACCTACTGGCCCAGTGAAAGTTGAAGAAGTAACAGCTGACAGTGTTACTATTTCATGGAAGCCACCAGAGTATGATGGAGGCTGCACCATTAACAACTATTTGGTGGAAAAGAGAGACACGTCTACAACAAATTGGGTAGTTGCAGCAGCAAATGTAGCCAGAACAAAGATTAAAGCTGGAAGACTGAAAACAGGTTCTGAATATCAGTTCAGAATCACAGCTGAGAATAGGTATGGAAAGAGTCCTCTGCTTGTCTCTGAGTGTGTTATTGCACAATACCCATATAAGCTCCCAGGCCCACCTGGAACACCGTTTGTCCACTCTTCTACCAAAGATAGCATGATAGTGATGTGGAATGAGCCAGTTATTGATGGAGGAAGCACTATTTTGGGATATCATCTTGAACGTAAAGACAGAAATAGTATACTCTGGGTTAAACTCAATAAAACTATAATCCAGGACACAACTTACAAGACTATAGGGCTTGAGGCAGGACTTGAATATGAATTCAGAGTATATGCTGAGAACATTGTAGGTATTGGAAAGGCAAGCAAAATTTCAGAAGGCTATATTGCCAGAGATCCTTGTGATCCTCCTGGTACACCTGAAGCAGTTAGAATTACAAAGAATTCCATCACAATCACATGGACTAGGCCTGAGTATGATGGTGGAAGCAAAGTCACTGGCTATATTGTTGAAAAGAAAGAATTGCCTGAAGGACGCTGGCTGAAGGCAAACTTCACGAATGTCATTGAGACAGAGTATACTGCCACAGGACTTGCAGAAGACCAGAAATATGAGTTCCGGGTCATTGCAAGAAATGCAGCAGGTGTTTTTAGCCTTCCTTCTTATAGCACCGGACCAATAACTGCAAAAGATGAGATTGAGTCACCCCGCATCAGCATAGATCCACAGTACACACAAACAATTGTTATAAATGCAGGAGAGACCTTCAAGATTGATGCAGATGTTCATGGTAAACCAGTCCCCACAATTCACTGGATAAAGGGAGATCAAGAACTTGGAAACACTTTGCATCGTGAAATTAAAAACACTGATACTTACGCATGTTTGTCTGTAAAAGAGGCCAAACTTGCTGATGGTGGCCAGTACACTCTGCTGCTAAGAAATCCAGGAGGTGAGAAAGCTGTTCAAGTCAATGTCAGTGTCCTAGATAAACCTGGAGCACCTGAGGGACCCATTGTCATCACAGGGGTTACCAGTGAACAATGTTGTCTTGTTTGGAAACCTCCTAAACAGGATGGTGGAAGCAAGATCACTCACTACATTGTTGAAAGAAGAGAGACGAGCAGATTGATTTGGACTCTGGTTGAAAGTAAAGTTCAAGGGGAATATTTGAAAGTAACAAAACTCCTTGAGGGCAATGAATATATTTTCAGAGTTTTGCCAGTCAACAAATTTGGAGTTGGTGAACCACTCCAGTCTGGCCCAGTTGTCATTAAGGATCCATTTACACTTCCAGATGCTCCAAAGGGAATTGAGGTCTCAAATGTCAAGAAAGACTCAATGGTCTTAAGTTGGGAGACACCTACAAGTGATGGTGGCTCTCCTATCACTGGGTACATCATTGAAAAACATGACAAGGAAGGTGTTAGATGGACCAGATGCAACAGAAAAAACGTTACAGATCTAACCTTCAAAGTTACTGGTCTCCTTGAAGGACACCTGTATGAATTCAGAGTTGCAGCTGAGAACGCTGTTGGGGTTGGTGAGCCCAGCTCAGCAACAGTATTCTATAAGGCTCTGGATCCTGTGTTCAAGCCAGGTCCACCGAATAATCCTAAAGTGACAGACACAACCAAATCCTCTGTGTCACTTTCTTGGGGGAAGCCTGTTTATGATGGTGGATGTGAAATCCAAGGATACATTGTTGAGTCATGTGAGGTAAAATCACCAGTAGAAGAGGCAAAGGAAGGTGAAGTTAGCACAGTTGCAGAAGAATGGACAATGAGAACCCCACCAACAGGTGTTAAGTTAACACGCTTTACAGTGGAAAACCTGAAAGAAAAGCAGGAATACAAATTCAGGATTTGCGCAGTTAACAAGGTTGGTGTTGGTGAGCATGCAGATATTCCTGGTTCCGTTCTTCCAGAGGACAAGACTGAGGAACCAGATCTTGATATTGACCCTGAGTTCAGAAAGCTTGTCATTATTAAAGCAGGAGCACCTCTCAGAATTTTCATGGCTATCAAAGGACGTCCTGTGCCTCAAGTTAAATGGGAGAAAGATGAAGGCCCTATTAAAGAGACAGTTCAAGTTGAGGTGTCAAGTAGTCACACTTCTCTTGTGATTGATAAAGTCAATAGATCTGACAGTGGAAAGTACACTGTGTTTGCAGAAAACACTTGTGGTGTAAAGACCGCAACCATCAGTGTAAAAGTTCTTGATACACCTAGTGCTCCAGTTAACATTAAAGTGCAAGAAATTACAAAAGAGTCTGTCACTCTTTCATGGGAGCCTCCTGCCTTGGATGGTGGAGCTAAGATCAAAAATTATATCGTTGAGAAACGTGAAACTACAAGAAAAACCTTCTCTGCTGTTGTAACAAATTGCCATAAACTATCATGGAAAATTGAACCACTTCAAGAGGGCTGTAGTTACTACTTCAGAGTTCTTGCAGAAAATGAACATGGGGTTGGATTACCTGCAGAGATTACCGATCCATTAAAAGTATCAGAAGTGCCCCAGTGCCCTGGCAAATTAAGCGTTGTAGATGTTACAAAAACAAGTGTCTCTCTTGCTTGGGAAAAACCAGTGCATGATGGTGGCAGTAGAATTATTCAGTACCTTGTTGAAATGCAAGTTAAGGGCAATGAGAAATGGTCTGGTTGTGCTAATGTGAAAACATTAGAAGCTGTTATTAATAATTTGAACCCTGGGGAAGAGTACACTTTCAGAGTAATTGCTATTAATGAAAAAGGAAAGAGTGACCCGAGAACCCTTGCAGTACCAGTGCAAGCAAAAGATCTTGTCATTGAACCAGATGTTAGACCTGCATTCAGCAACTACAGTGTTCTTGTTGGAAAGGACCTTCAAGTTGAAATTCCAGTTTTTGGACGCCCTAAACCAAAGGTCACATGGACAAAGGATGGTGCAGCCCTCAAATTCACGACAAGAGTGAACATTTCTAATACACCACACAGCACAATTCTTAGCATCAAAGAAGGTGCAAGAGAGGACGGTGGCATGTATGGAATTAATGTTTCCAATGTTGTTGGACAAAAGGATGCAACAATTGAAATCATCACCCTTGACAAACCAGGACCACCATCTGGACCTGTAAGATTTGATGAGGTAACAGTATCAAGTGTTACAGTCTCATGGGATCCACCAAAATACACTGGCGGTTGTTCAGTTTCAAACTACATTGTACAAAAGAGAGACACAACCACCACCACATGGGAGAATGTTTCTGTCTCAGTGGCAAGAACAACACTCAAGGTACTAAGACTGAAAACTGGGGCTGAGTATCAGTTCAGGATTATTGCTCAAAACAGATATGGCAAGAGTTTTGCTTTAGACTCTGCAGCTGTTGTAGCTCAGTACCCATATAGAGAACCAGGCCCACCTGGAACTCCATTTGTTTCATCACTGTCCAGAGATCATATGGTTGTTGAGTGGCATGAACCTGTTTCAGATGGAGGCAGCAGTATTATTGGATACCATCTTGAAAGAAAAGAGAGAAACAGCATCCTCTGGACCAAGATAAACAAGACACTAATTCAAGAAACAAAGTTTAAAACCAGTCCTTTAGAAGAAGGCATTGAATATGAATTTAGAGTCTATGCTGAAAACATTGTTGGTATTGGTAGGTGCAGTAAGATATCTGAGGGATATGTCGCCCGTGATCCATGTGATCCACCTGGTATTCCAGAAGCTATCCATATCAGTAAGAATGCAATAACAATCCAGTGGACAAAGCCAGAATATGATGGAGGAAGTGTTATAACTGGTTATACTGTTGAGAAGCGTGATCTGCCTGAGGGGCGTTGGATGAAAGCTAGTTTTACAAATGTAATTGAAACCCAATTTGCTATCACTGGACTTACAGAGGGGGAAAAATATGACTTCAGAGTAATTGCAAAGAATGCTGTTGGCACTATTAGTAAGCCATCCTACAACAGCGGACCTATTGTTGCATTAGATGAGGTGGAGCCTCCCAAGTTTTCAATTGATCCTGAATACACTCAGACTCTTATTGTGAATGCCGGGGATACTTTCAAAATTGATGCAGATGTCCATGGCAAGCCAGTACCTACAATTCAGTGGTTCAAAGCTGACAAGGAAATTGAAAACGCAATCCGATGTGAAATCAAGAATACTGACACTAGAGCAATGATTGTCATAAAAGATGCAGTCAGACAAGATGGTGGAGAATATACTCTTCAACTCACTAATGTCGGTGGCTCACAAACTGTTTCATTCCATGTCAAGGTACTTGACAAACCCAGTTCACCAGAAGGACCTCTTCACATCACAGGACTATCAAGCGATAAATGTACACTATCATGGCGCCCCCCTCTACATGATGGTGGAAGCACAATTAGTCATTATGTTATTGAAAGACGTGAAACAAGTCGTCTGGCTTGGACTGTGGTCTCTAGTGATTGTAAAGCTACAATATACAAAGTGACAAACCTTCTTGAAGGCAACGAATATATTTTCCGAGTCATGGCTGTCAACAGTTATGGTGTTAGTGAGCCAATCAATAGTTCAGCTGTAATAATGAAGAATCCATTTGTAGCTCCTGGATCACCACAGATTCTGGAGGTGACTAACATTGCACGTGACTCTATGACAGTGTGCTGGAGTGCTCCAGAAACTGATGGTGGAAGTGAAATTGTTGGATATATCGTTGAAAAGAAGGATCGTTCTGGGATTAAATGGACCAGATGCAACAGACAAAAAGTTACTGATGTATGTTTCAGAGTGCAAGGCCTGATAGAGGATCATGAATATGAGTTCAGAGTATCAGCTGAAAATGCAGCCGGAATCAGTGAACCCAGTTTACCAACATCATACTATAAAGCCTCTGATCCCAAATATAAACCTGGCCCACCCACACATGTACATGTAATTGACACAACAAAGAACTCCATTTCTGTTGCATGGGGAAAGCCTCTTAATGATGGTGGAAGTGCTATACAAGGATATATTGTTGAGATATGCAAAGCTGAGGAGGAGGAATGGTCTATGTGCACTCCACCAACTGGCCTGCGTGTTAATAAATTTGAAATCACCAAATTAACAGAACAACAGGAATATAAGATTCAGGTCTGCGCCATAAATAAACTAGGAGTGGGTGAGCCTGCCCTTATTCCTGGGACTGCTAAACCAGAGGAGAAACTTGAAGCTCCTGAAATTCGCCTTGATTCAGAACTGAGGAAAGGCATAGTTGTTCGTGCTGGAGGATCAGTTAGAATTAATATGCCTTTTAAGGGAAGACCAACACCTGAGATGAAATGGACTAAAGATGACGGAGAGTTGTCAGAGAGGGCAGTGGTTGAGAAGGGCCTAAACTTCACGCAACTTTCAGTTGATTCTTGTGACAGAAAGGATTCTGGAAGATACACCCTGACCTTGCAAAACAGCAGTGGTTCTGTGTCTGAATTTGTGGCAGTGAAAGTATTAGATACACCTGGAGCTCCTCAAAACCTAGTTGTTAAAGATATTAAGAAAGACTCTGTTACTCTTGTTTGGGACCCACCACTTACTGATGGAGGTGCAAAAATCAAGAACTATGTTGTTGATAAGCGTGAATCCACAAGAAAGGCATATGCCAGTGTCACAACCAAGTGTAGCAAGACTAGCTTCAAAGTGGAAAATCTTGCAGAGGGAGCAATGTACTACTTTAGAGTTATGGCTGAAAATGAATTTGGAATAGGCTTACCAGTTGAAACAAAGACTGCTTCAAAGGCTTCTGAAGTACCACTGCCAGTTGGAAAGGTCTTGTTGACTGATGTGACAAAATCCAGTGCATCCCTGTCCTGGGAAAAACCAGAGCATGATGGTGGAAGCAGGATTGTAGGTTACTTGATTGAAATGCAACCCAAGGGAACAGATAAGTGGGGTGTAGCAACATCCGTCAAAACATGTGAAGGCACAGTCACTGGACTAACAGCTGGCCAAGAATATCTGTTGCGTGTTCTTGCATATAATGAAAAAGGAAAGAGTGAGCCAAAACTTCTTGCAGCTCCTGTCATTGCCAATGAATTAGCAATTGAACCAAGCCTCAAAGTACAGTTTAGTACATATAATGTAAAATCTGGAGATGATCTCCAATTGGAAATACCTGTCTTTGGACGTCCCAAGCCAAAAGTTACTTGGATGAAAGATGGAGAAGCACTTAAAGTGACATCTAGAATAAGTACTCCAAGCACTCCAACCTCAGCAATTTTGAAGATTACTGAGGCCAATAAAGATGATTTGGGGAAGTATGCAATCACTGCAACAAACAGTGCTGGTGCTGTTACAGAAGAAATTGGAATAATTATACTTGATAAGCCTGGTTCACCAACAGGCCCAATTAAAATAAATGAAGTTAGTAATAACTTTGTCACAATCTCATGGGAACCCCCATCCTACACTGGAGGCTGCCAAGTAAAGCATTACATTGTGGAAAAACGAGACACCACCACCACAACATGGGAAGTGGTATCTGGATCTGTAGCTAGAACGTCGCTCAAAATAACAAAACTGAAAACTGGTGCAGAGTACCAATTTAGAGTCTGTGCTGAAAACAGGTATGGTAAAAGCACCTTTTTGGATTCAAAGGCAATTGTTGTTCAGTATCCTTATAAACCTCCAGGGCCACCTGGAACACCATATATCAAGTCTGCCACTAAAGATCAAATGATAATTGAGTGGAATGAGCCTGTCAATGATGGTGGAAGCCCAGTAATTGGCTACCACCTAGAAAGCAAGGAACGAACTAGTATCCTGTGGACAAAGCTGAACAAAACTCTCATTACTGATACTATGTTTAAGATATGCAATCTTGAAGAAGGCATTGGATATGAATTCAGGGTGTATGGTGAGAACATTGTTGGTATTGGCAGAGCCAGTAAGGTTTCAGAAAGCTTTGTTGCTCGTGATCCATGCGATCCACCTGGTACTCCAGAAGCCATTGCTATCTCAAAGAACCATGTGGTAATTCAGTGGACAAAGCCTCAGTATGATGGTGGCAGCAAAGTGACTGGATATATTGTTGAAAAGAGAGACTTGCCTCAAGGTCACTGGATGAGGGTCAACTTCACTAATGTGATTGAGACCGAATTTGCAATTACAGGCTTAACAGCAGACCAACAGTATGAATTTAGAGTAACTGCAAGAAATGCTGCCGGTATTTTCAGTGAGCCATCTGACAGCACTGGACCAATTACTGCAACAGACGAAATTGAACCTCCAAGTGTTTCAATGGACCCTAAGTACAAAGATGTCATTGTGGTTAATGCAGGAGAGAATTTAGTTCTTGATGCAGACATCCATGGAAAACCCATTCCTGATGTCCAGTGGTTGAAAGAAGGAAAGGAAATGGATAAGACACTGCGCATTGAAGTAAAAACAACCCAGAAATGTGCCTCTATTACAATCAAGGACTGTACACGGTTAGACAGTGGCCATTATGATCTTGTCCTAAGAAACAGCGGTGGAACAAAATCAATTCCAATCACTGTAAGGGTTCTTGATAGACCGGGACCACCCACTGGCCCACTACGTGTAATTAATGTAATGTCTGATAAATGTGACCTGTTCTGGACTGAGCCTTCTCAGGATGGTGGTGCTAACATTTCTCACTACATTACTGAGAAGAGAGAAACAAGCAGGTTATCATGGACTTTAGTTGATTCCAGTATTCCAGCTACCACTTACAAGGTGACAAAGCTCTTGACAGGTGATGAATATATTTTCAGAGTCATGGCTGTCAATAAATATGGCATTAGTGACCCTCTGGAGTCGGAGGCAATTATTGCTCGCAACCCATATAAGCCTCCAAGTGCACCATCAGCACCAGAAGCAAGTGAGATAACTAAAGATTCAATGGTTCTATCATGGAATGCCCCAGATAGCGATGGTGGAACAGAAATTATTGGTTACCATTTGGAGAAACGAGACAAAGATGGTGTAAGATGGACCAAATGTAATAGGCAAAAGCTGACTGACTTGTTCTTCAGAGTGACTGGTCTTTCTGAGGGGCATTTCTATGAATTCCGTGTGGCTGCTGAGAATGAAGCTGGCATTGGAGAACTAAGTGATTTATCTCTATTTTATCGAGCAATAAATGCCACAACTCCTCCTGGTCCACCCCATCATCCTAAAGTGACAGATCACACCAGTTCATCTGTGTCCCTGACTTGGGGTAAACCAGCCACTGATGGTGGTGCATACATTAAAGGTTACATCGTTGAGATGAAAGAAGTTTCTGCAGAAGAATGGACCATATGTACACCTCCAACTGGTTTACAAGCAACACGCTTAACAGTTGAAAACCTTAAGGAAAATTCAGAGTATAACTTCCGTGTTTGCGCCATTAATTCTGAAGGAGTTGGAGAACCAGCTGATGTTCATGGCTCTGTCATTGCTGCTGAAAGAGTTGAAGCACCAGAGATTGAACTCGATGCTGACCTTAGGAAAGTTGTCTCTGTCCGTGCAGGAGGATCACTTCGTCTGTTTATTATAATCAGAGGCAGACCTCAACCATCTGTCAAATGGGAGAAAGAAGACAGTGCTTTAACTGAGCGTGCAGTAATTGAGTCTACTGGTTCATACAGCATGCTTGTGATAGACAATGTTAATAGATTTGACAGTGGAAAATACATTCTTACTCTTGAAAATAAGAGTGGCACAAAATCAGCATTTGTGAATGTCAGGGTTCTTGACTCTCCAAGTGCACCCCAGAAATTTGAAGTCAAGGATATTACAAAAGACTCAGTGACTCTTTATTGGGAACCTCCTCTTACTGACGGTGGAGCAAAAATAACCAACTACATTGTAGAAAAGCGAGAATCTACAAGAAAAGCATATGCAACTGTCACAAGTAACTGCACACAAAATTTCTTCAAGATAGATGAATTACAGGAGGGTGGAATATTCTACTTCCGGGTATGTGCTGTTAACGAGTATGGCATTGGTGTCATGGTGGAAACAAAGAATCCAGTCAAAATTGCCCAGGTACCTATGCCCCCAGGAAAAGTGTCTCTTGTGGATGTTACTAAGAACAGTGTAACTCTCACTTGGGTGAAACCTGCACATGACGGTGGCAGTAAAGTCATTTGTTACAATGTAGAAATGCAGCCAAAAGGCACTGACAAATGGGGTGTTTGCTGCACAGTGAAAGTTCCAGAGGCTACTGTTACTAACCTTACCCCAAATGAAACATACTCTTTCAGGGTAATTGCACTGAATGAGAAAGGAAAGAGTGAACCCCGAGAACTTGGCGTGCCTGTCCGTGCTAAAGATATAGAGATAGAACCTTCAGTTAATCTGCTCTTTAATACTTTCAGTGTTAAGGCTGGAGATGACCTTACTGTTGAAGTTCCTGTAAGAGGCAGGCCTAAGCCAGTTGTTTCATGGAAGAAAGATAGTCTTCCTCTCAAACAAACAACTTCTCTCACAGTAGTTAATACCAAGGTATCCAGCAAGATTATCATCAAGGAAGCTGCTGTTGAACATGTCGGAAAATATGAAATCACTCTTGCCAATACAGCAGGCACCATTTCCACAGATGTCAATATTGTGGTTCTTGACAAACCAGGGCCACCAGCTACAGTTAAGGTTGATGCTGTAACTTCTGACAGCATTACTCTATCATGGACACCTCCTGAATATGATGGCGGATGCTCCATCAATAACTACATTGTTGAGAAGAGAGATACCAACACAACAGTGTGGCAGATTGTGTCAACAAATGTTGCCAGAAACTCCATCAAGGTGTCTCGGCTGACACATGGTTCTGAATATCAATTCCGTATATATGCAGTGAATCGCTATGGTAAGAGCAAGCCTATTGACTCTCCTGGAATTACTGCAGAATATACGTTCAAACAGCCTGGGCCACCTGCTACTCCCCGGGTGGCACATGCCACAAAGTCCTTTATGCTTGTCACATGGAATGAACCAGTCAACGATGGTGGTAGCACAGTTCTCGGATATCATTTGGAACGCAAGGAGAGGAGCAGTATTCTGTGGACAAAGATGAATAGAGTTCTTATCAAAGATACTGAATTTAAAGTAACTGGTCTCGAAGAGGGTATGTTCTATGAGTATCGTGTATATGCTGAAAACATTGCTGGTATTGGAAAGGTTAGCAAAGTCAGTGAGGCTGTAGCTGCAAGAGATCCTTGTGATCCTCCTGGTCAACCACTGGTTACAAGCATTACTAGAACCTCTGTATCTCTCTCTTGGACAAAGCCTGAGTATGATGGAGGAGCCAAAGTTACAGGTTACATCATTGAACGCCGAGACCTTCCAGAGGGTCGTTGGATGCGATGCAATTTCACAAATGTTGTTGAAACATACTTTGATGTTACTGGTCTTACTCAAGATCAGCAATATGACTTCCGTGTCACTGCAAAGAATGCTGCTGGACAGTTCAGTGAACCATCTGATAATACAGGCCCTATCACAGTGAAAGATGATGTCGATCCACCACGGATTATGATGGATGTGAAGTTCAGAGATACCGTATTTGTAAAAGCAGGAGAGACACTGAAGATTAATGCTGATATTGCTGGACGTCCATTACCAGTAGCATCATGGTCAAAGGATGGAAAAGAGATTGAACTCAAAGCAAGAATTCAGATATCTGCAACCGACAATAGTACGATGATAACAATTAAAGACTGCATAAGGAGTGATTCTGGACAGTATGCCCTAACATTACAGAATGCAGCTGGAACAGTAACAACACCAGTGAAATGTGTGATCCTTGATAAACCAGGACCCTCAGCAGGACCACTGTCAGTCACTGACCTTACAGCTGAAGACTGCACGTTGTCATGGGGACCACCACAAGAAATGGGTGGTGCAGATATCACTCATTATGTTGTTCAGAAAAGAGAGACCAGCAGTTTGGCATGGACAGTTGTACATGGAGAAGTAAAAACAAGAACATGCAAAGTCACAAAACTCCTCAAAGGAAATGAATACATCTTCAGAGTTTTGGCTGTAAATAAGTTTGGACTTGGTGAAGCCCTTGATAGTGAAATTGTCAAAGTCACCGATCCATTCACTTTTGCTGCAGCACCAACAAATGTTGAAATAACAAATGTGAGCAGTGAGGAGATGACTCTCACTTGGGCTAAGCCTACTTATGATGGAGGCAATGAGATCTGTGGGTATGTCATTGAACGGCGTGAGAGATCGGGTCTTCGATGGGTCAGAGTTAACAGGGAGCTTGTAAAAGACCTAACATTAGTAGTGACTAAACTAAGACGAGGATGTGAATATGAATACAGAGTGTTTGCAGAAAATGCTGCAGGTTTAAGTCCTCCAAGTGATCCTTCTGCTCCAGCAAGAGCAGAGGATGCATTAGTTGTGCCATCCCCGCCAACAAAGCCAAAAGTCCTGGATCACACAAAGAACTCCATAACTATTGTCTGGAACAAGCCTTTGTCAGATGGTGGCACTCCAATAATTGGATACAGTGTGGAATACAAGAAAACAGAAGATGAGGAATGGGTTGTTGCCATTCCGATGACAAAGAGCACAGAGTTCACTGTCTCTGGTCTCACTGCTGATGTTGAATATGTATTTGCTGTTAAATCAATTAATAAAATTGGCTCGAGTGAACATTCTCCAGTTTCTGAGCCACAGGCAGCAACAGACAGAAAGGAGGAACCTGTATTTGATGTTGACATTGAGATGAGGAAAACTCTGATTATTAAACATGGCCATTCCTTCACTCTGACAGCACCATTTAAAGGAATACCTGTACCTTCAGTCACATGGAATAAGGAGGGAATTGATCTCAAATCAAGAGCTACAATTGAAACAACTGGAACATATACATCACTGACCATTGAAAAGGCAACAAGAAATGACTCAGGACAGTATACTGTTACATTGGATAATGGTGTTGGAATTGTATCATTGCCAATGGTTGTCAAAGTCCTTGATTCTCCTGGTCCACCAATTAATGTGAAGATTAAGGATGTCACAAAAGACACTGCCACAGTAACTTGGGAAGTTCCAGAGAATGATGGAGGAGATGCCGTGAAGGCTTACCATGTTGAGAAACGTGAAGCTAGTAAAAAGGCCTGGGTATGTGTAACAAATAACTGCCACAATCTTGTATACAAGGTAGAGGACTTGCAAGAGGGCGCAATCTACTACTTCAGAGTCATTGGAGAGAATGAGTTTGGTATGGGTGTGCCTGCCGAGACAAAAGACGGAACAAAAATAACAGGTGATTATCAGTTTGATTTGTACCATAATTTGCAATGCTATTTTAGGCTTCTTTTTATGCTTATATATATGTATATATTTTATATGCTTATATGCTTATATTTTATATATGCTTATATATTATTCATTTTAAAATGTGTTTTTCCTGCATTGTCTCAACAGAAATACCAAGTCCTCCTGCCAGGCTTGGAGTGGCTGAAGTCACAAAGGACAGTATAACAATTGTATGGTCAAAACCAGAATATGATGGTGGAAGCAGAATTAAGAGCTACCTCATTGATGCTCTGGAGAAAGGCCAGCAGAAGTGGGTGAAGTGTGCCACTGTAAAAGCCAACACTCATACAGTCAAAGGGTTGAGGGAAAATGCAGAGTACTTCTTCAGAGTTCGTGCTGAAAATCACGCAGGACTCAGTGATCCAAAGGAAATGATTATTCCTGTCATTGTAAAGGATCAACTTGGTGAGTGTCACTTTTTTCCTTGGCTTCTATGTCAGTATAGTACTCCCTAATATATAAAAACATTCCACTAAAATGTGTGATTTTTATCTGCAGATGCCCCTGAATTTGATATGAAGAACTTCCCACACAACACAGTTTATGTGAGGGCAGGGTCAAATTTGAAATTTGAGCTTCCTCTCACTGGCAAACCAATGCCAAAGGTGGCAATGACAAGAAACAATGTTCCAGTCAGGTGTGGAAAGAGATTCAGTTATGAGGTAACCCCAGAAAGTCTTAATATTGATCTGAAAGAAAGCATTGCAGGTGATGCTGGAAGATATGATATTGTAGCCTCCAACACAAGTGGAACAACCAAAATGTTTGTAAATATACTGGTATTGGATAGACCTGCTCCTCCAGTTGGCCCAGTTGAAATAAGTGATGTTGGAGAAACAAGCCTGAGTCTCAAATGGCTCCCACCAATATATGATGGTGGTAGTCCCGTGACCAACTATGTTGTACTAAGGCGCGAAACAAGCACACCAGCTTGGGTAGAGGTGTCATCCACAGCTGCCAGGAATGCAATTAAAGTTACCAAACTAACAAAGGGAGAAGAATACCAGTTCAGAATTAAAGCAGAGAATCGCTTTGGGATCAGTGACCACATCGACTCTCAGACTGTCACTGTGAAACTTCCGTATAGTGAGTACATATTTATTGTATTCTGTTTCTCTTCCAACAATAACAAACTTTCAAATGTAAATCTCACTCTTTAAATGTTTATTCTAGCAATCCCTGGGCCACCATCGACACCATGGGTGAGCTTTGTTTCAAGAGAGAGCCTTACTGTCTGCTGGCACGAACCAGTAGTAGATGGAGGAAACCCAGTGTTTGGGTACCATGTTCAGATGAAAGAAAGAAGTAGTGTCCTGTGGCAGCTAATAAACAAGACAGCGCTCCCTGCTAATCAAATTAGAGTGACAAACATATGCCCTGGCATGATCTACGAATTCAAGGTTGCTGCGGAAAATGCTGCTGGTATTGGAAAATTCAGCAAAACATCAGAGGAAGTACTTGCCATTGATGCCTGTGGTATGTTACTGAATGCATGAAATTGCTATATGTGTAGGAAATGTAGTATGTAAAATCCACTATTAAAGCTGTTGCTAAATGTTAAATTCTTTTCTTATTTTAGATCCTCCAGCAAATGTGAGAATCTCTGAAATTACAAAGAGCTCAGTTAGCCTTGTCTGGCAGAAGCCTCCATTTGATGGTGGAAGCAAGATCACTGGCTACATGGTTGAGAGAAGAGAAGCTCCAAATGGCAGGTGGACAAAGGCTAACTTTACCAATGTCATTGAGACAAATTTCATTGTCTCAGGTTTAACACAGAATCAGTCATATGAATTCAGGGTCTTTGCGAAGAATGCAGTTGGCTCTGTAAGCAACCCATCTCTTATTGCTGGACCAGTAACTTGTGTTGATGTTTCTGGTGAGTATCACAATTTTCATACCAAATTAATTTACCAGTTTCTTGTTTTAAGTGTTCAAGTACCTAATGATTAAGTGCTTAGATGTCATTTTAAGCACCATTTCTATATTTTCCCTTTTAGGTGCTCCGGCAATTGACTTGCCCCCTGAGTACTTGGATGTTGTACAATATAAAGCTGGGGCTTCTGTAAAGATAAGACTAGGAATTATTGCCAAGCCTTTGCCAACAATTGAATGGCTCAAGGATGGAAAGGAATTAGTTACAAGTTCACAGGTTTCAATTGAAAGCACCACTGATTCATCTGCCATCCTTATTAAGGATGCCACTCGTTATCACACTGGTACATACGAAATGAAGATCAGGAATGTGTTTGGCACAGCATCTGCCTCTATCAGAATACTGATTCTAGGTATGTTCATTTTTGTGTTGTAAGCTTGAAATATACTTACTTCAGTACCTGTCATCAGTTTTCAATGGCAATAAATTAATTTCTTTAAATGTTCTTTCTATTTGAACTTTACTAGACAAACCAGGCCCCCCTGCAGGAAACATTGAGTTTAAAGCAGTGACTGCTGACAACATAACTATTGCATGGGAACCAGTGGCAGATGATGGAGGATCCAAAGTTACCCATTATGTGGTGGAAAAAAGAGAGACAAGCCGAACTGTGTGGTCTACCATTTCTGACTGTTTGGAGAAGTGCACAGTATCTGTCCAGAAGCTGATCAGAGGAAGTGAATATGTCTTCCGTGTAAGAGGAGTCAACAAATATGGAGTTGGAGATCCTCTGGAATCTGAACCCATTGTTGCCAAGAATGCTTTCGGTAATAAATTATAGATCACACTGTAAAGAAATACAAGTCTTTGAGATAAAAAAAAAAAATACTTAAATATATTTCTGCATTTTAAATGTTTTTGTTTAGTTTCTCCTGGACAGCCTACCACACCAGAGGCAACAGAAATCACCAGAACCTCAATGAAGATTGTGTGGGATAAACCAGGAGTGGATGGTGGTAGCATGGTTACAGGCTACTATTTACAGCGACGTGATAAGAAGAGTCTACGCTGGATTAAGGTTTACAAAGACCCCATCAGCGACACAACAGCAAAAGTCCATCACTTGACTGAAGGAAATGAATATCAGTATCGCGTGTGTGCAATCAACAAAGCCGGAGAAGGCCCATTCTCAGATGTGTCTGACTTTTACAAAGCAGCTGATCCTGTTGGTGTGTATTTCTAATTTTATTATTACAATATTATTTATAATATCTAATTTGTTCTCTTGTATTCTGATATACTCTAGTATTCTACTAATAAATTGTAATTTATTAGTAGAATTGTAGTTCATTTGGCCAGTGTTTTGATGTGCAGGGTTTCTTAAACAGGGTTTGTAAATGTTTCTACAGATACACCTTCTGAGCCAACTAAGCTAAAGGTTGTTGATTCAACAAAAACATCTATTACTCTTGGATGGTCCAAGCCAGAATATGATGGTGGAAGTGATATTACTAGCTATGTTGTGGAGAAAAGGACTGGTGAAGAAGGAGAATGGACAGTGATCAGTCAAAAGGGTGAAGTCAGAACTACTGAGTATGTTGCATCAGGTCTTAAGCCAGATGTTGATTACTACTTCAGAGTATCTGCTGTGAATTGTGCTGGGCGAGGAGACCCGATAGAGATGGAGGAACCTGTGCAAGCTAAAGATATTCTTGGTATGTACATAATTACAGTGTGGTATATTTTTTCTAACACAGAATTTGTTTTTGCTACAGTAATGTTTAACCTAGTAAGTTTTGTCCTTTTTGTAGAGGAGGCCCAGGTTGACCCAGATGTTGCAATGAGAACTCATTACATTGTGAAAGCTGGAAAAGATGTTGAGATCATGGTACCTCTCAAGGGCAGACCTGCTCCAAGTGTTTCCTGGAAGAAAGAAGAGCAAAACATTGATAGTGACCCTAAATATGACATTCACACCACAGATACTTCATCCTGCCTTTTAATGTCACAAGTAACTCGAAATGATACTGGTAAATACACCATTGAAATATCAAATGGAGTAGGCCAGCCAAAATCACTGACATTATCTGTGAAAGTACAAGACACTCCTTCTGCATGTAGAAATCTGGTCTTGAAGGATGTTACTCGTGGCAAAGTGACCCTTTGCTGGGAACCTCCTCTTCTTGATGGTGGTGCTGAAATCACTAACTATATTGTTGAGAAGAGAGACTCTTCAAAACGCATGTATGCTTCTGTAACAAATAAATGCATGGAAACTACCTACGTAATTGAGGAACTATCCGAGAAGACATCATACTTCTTCCGTGTATCAGCAGAAAATGAGAATGGAGTAGGTGATCGATGTGATACAAAAGAAGCGGTTAAAGCCACTGAGAAACCAGGTCCTATTAAAGATCTAGCTATGAAAGATTCCTCAAAGACATCAGTGACTCTACAGTGGAACAAACCAGATTATGATGGTGGTAGCATTATTACTGACTATATCATTGAAAAGAGAATTCAAGGTCAAGAAGATTGGGCCCCTGCTGGCACAAGCAAGCACTGTGAGCATACAGCCACAAAACTTAAGGAACTCACAGAGATGTTCTTTAGAGTTTGCTCCATGAATGAGAAGGGCAACAGTGATTTTACAGAGATTGGTCCAATTAAAGTAAAAGACTATATCATACCACCAGAGGCAAACCTTGAGGAGTATCCTGATGGACAGGTCAGTGTGCGCCTTGGCCACAATGTACATATTGAGCTGCCATACAAAGGTAAACCCAGGCCAGCTATTCTTTGGCTGAAGGACAATTTGCCATTAAAAGAAAGTGAAAAGATTCGCTTCAAGAAGACAGAGACCAAGGCAACCCTTATGATAAAGAATGTGGAAAAAGAGAATGGTGGTAAATATACACTTACTCTTGACAACAATGTCAGTAGGAAATCATTCCATATACAAGTCATCACCCTTGGACCACCTTCCAGACCCATTGGACCTATTCGCTTGGATGAGGTTAGAGCAGAAAGTATAATGATATCTTGGGATGAACCAAATGATGATGGAGGTGGAGAAATCACTTGCTACAGCGTTGAAAAACGTGACACCTCTCAGACAGACTGGAAGATGGCTTGTTCAAGTGTGACTGGAACATCATTCAAGGTACCAAATTTAATCAAAGGAATTCAGTATCAGTTCAGGGTATGTGCAGAGAATCGCTACGGTGTGAGTGAGCCTCTGATTTCACAAAATGTCATCGCCAAGCATGAGTTCAGACCACCAGGTCCCCCAGGAATGCCATTTGTCTACAATGTCACCAGTGATGGAATGACAATTCAGTGGGAGGCACCTATCTTTGATGGTGGTTGTCCAGTACTTGGATTCCATGTTGAAAAGAAGGAAACAAACAGCATCATGTGGCAGAAGGTCAATCCAGTCTTGATCACTGCAAGAGAATACAGGATTATTGGTCTTATTGAAGGTTTGCAATACCAGTTCAGGGTATACGCTCAGAATGATGCTGGATACAGTCGTATGAGTGATGAGAGCAAACCAACCATGGCTGTTTCTCCTGTTGGTAAGTTCATTGATTAACTCGTTAATATTTTTAATGCTGAAAAATAATCTGTGAAAACCCTGAAGAACTCTTCCTAAACACTGAACTTTTTACATTGTGTATTTAGATCCTCCTGGTACTCCTGACTATGTTGATGTGACAAGTGAATCTGTGAAACTAAAATGGGAGGCACCCAAAAGAGATGGTGGAAGCAAAATTGTTGCCTACAATGTTGAGAAACGTCAAGGACAAGGCCGTTGGCTCAAGACCAATTTCTCAGATGTAACTGACACTGAATTCATAGTACCTGGTCTAACTTGTGGTGAGCGCTATGAATTTAGAGTTATAGCAAGAAATGCCATTGGCACTATAAGCCCACCTTCTCAGTCTTCAGGCTATGTACTCATCAGAGATGAAAGCTGTAAGTACCCTATACATGCAGTACATATTGTGCACACATTTATTACTCACATCAGAATGATATTTTACTTTTTTCTCCACTTGTAGTCTCTCCAAACATTGAATTTGGCCAAGAGTACTTTGAGGGAGTTGCCATTTCAGCAGGAGAAGTCCTCAAGCTTAAAGTCACAGTTACAGGAAGGCCAACACCCAAAGTCACATGGTACAGGGATGGTGTGGAATTGACTAAGAAGATGGTAGATATCACAACAATTGCTGGTTCCAGCACTCTCTTTGTCAGAGATGCTGACCGTTCTCACCGTGGCATTTATACCGTTGAAGCCAAGAATATTTGTGGAACCAAAAAAGAGCAAAAGAAAGTTGAAGTCTTTGGTATGTATAATGTTGGTTTTCCTAGTTCCATTCTTTTGTGACTATTTCCTGTATTACATCTTATTATGATGATGTTTCTAGACACACCTGGAGAGCCTGTTGGACCAATTGTCTTCACAAACATATCAGAAGGGAAAGTAACACTTTCATGGAATCCACCAGAGAATGATGGCTGCTCTCCAGTTACTCATTATGTAATTGAAAAGCGTGAAACCTCCAAAATTTCTTGGACACTAGTCACAGATCAGTGTGAGGAATGCACATACAACGCCACCAAGCTGATTAAGACCAATGAGTATCAGTTCCGTGTTTCTGCAGTCAACAAGATTGGTGTCAGTAGACCGCTGGACTCTGCTCCTGTCATTGCCCAAATGCAATATAGTAAGTTTACATTTAACTCAATTTATTAATCAAATGTTATCATTATATTAAAGGATGGCAGCAAATTGATACACTGTGTACATAAAATTCCATAAAAACATGTTCTCCCTCCTACAGCCACCCCAGATCTTCCTGGTACTCCTGATGCAACAGCGGTTGATGGTGAGAGTATTACAATCAGCTGGGCTCCACCAACAAACGATGGTGGAAATGCAGTTAAGCATTACATTGTTGAAAGACGTGAGAAGAAGACTGGGCGCTGGCTAAAGGTCTTAACTAGAAAACCAATTACTGAGCCTGCACACAGAGTGACTCATCTAACTGAGAATGTGGAATATGAATTCCGTGTTTATGCAGTTAATGATGCTGGAGTTGGAGCTCCAAGCAATATTTCAATGCCTATTAAATGTGCAGAGCCAACTGAAGAGCCAGATGCCCCCTCAATTGTTAATGTGACTGACACCACCAACACTTCTGTGAGTCTGGAATGGACTAGGCCTGCCTATGATGGTGGCATGGACGTTTTGGGTTATGTTATCGAGATGTGCAAGGGATCTGAAAAAGAATGGCACAGGATCAATGAGGATCTTTGCACTGTCACAAAGTACACTGCAACTGGTTTGGAAACTGGTGCAGAGTATAAATTCCGCATTATTGCAGTCAATGCTATTGGAAAGGGTGAAGCGAAGGAGATTTCTGAACCAGTACAAGCTGTGGACAGAGTGACCGCACCAGAGATTGAAATTGATGCAAGCTTTCAACAAACACACATTGTCAAGAGTGGAGCCAGTGTGTGTCTCCGCATTGCTTTCAAAGGAAAGCCAGCACCCAGTGCTTCATGGATAAAGGTGGATGGAGAACTTGGTGTTATGGCAGATATAACTACCACAGAAACTTCCACTTCTTTGACACTGGAAAACTGCACACGAAATAACAGCGGAAAATACACTCTTGCTCTTGAGAACAGCAGTGGTAGCACATCTGTTACATTTACAGTTAAAGTGCTAGACACACCTGGAGCTCCAGGTCCTCTCACATTCAAGGATGTTACAAGGGGGGCCCTTACACTTACATGGGAGCCTCCAGTCAATGATGGTGGTGCGCGTGTTCATCACTATCTCGTAGAGAAGCGTGAGGCCAGCCGTCGTACATGGACAGAGGCAGCGCCTAAGTGTACTCAAACCAGCTTGAGAGTTTCAGAGCTCCTGGAAGGAGTACCCTACTTCTTCAGGGTCATGGCAGAAAATCAGTATGGCCTCGGTGAAGCTTATGAAATGCCTGATCCAATTGTTGCCACAGCTGAACCAGCTCCACCAAAGAGACTGGACATTATTGATACCACTGATACAACAGTTACACTTGCTTGGCTGAAGCCTGAACATGACGGTGGCAGCCGTATCACAGCTTATTGTGTTGAGTCCAAAGTGAAGGGAACAGATACATGGATTGTTAGTGGTTCTACCAAAAGCTTAACCCTTGTAGCTGAAGGCTTAACAGAAGGTTCAGAATATGAATTCCGTGTCAAAGCCAAAAATGATGCAGGGTTTAGTGTGCCTAGAGAAGCATTCTCATCTGTTATTGTTAAAGAACCCCGTATTGAGCCAACTGCAGATCTAAGTGGCATTACCAATCAGCTTATTTCTTGCAAGACTGGCGGTTTATTTGAGATTGATGTCCCAATTAGTGGCAGACCAGCTCCAAAGGTTATTTGGAAGCTTGAAGAAATGAGACTAAAAGAAACTGACAGAGTTTCAATTAAGACAACCAAGAATAGGACCACTCTGACTGTTAAGGACAGCATGCGAGGTGATGGAGGACGGTACTTCCTTACCCTTGAGAATGTCACTGGTGCCAAAACATTCACTGTCACCGTCAATGTCATTGGTAGACCCAGTCCTCCAGAAGGCCCTCTTCAGATTTCCTCGATTACGTCTGAGTCTTGCAAATTAACATGGAATGAGCCTGAGGATGATGGTGGAACTGAGATAACCAACTACATTGTTGAGAAGCGTGAATCTGGCTCCACTGCCTGGCAGCTTGTTAACTCCAGTGTGAAACGCACATCATTTCATGTCTCACATCTGACAAAGTATATGCAGTACACTTTCCGTGTTAGTGCTGAAAACAGATTTGGTGTGAGCAAACCAACGGAGTCTGAGACAATTGTTGCAGAACATCCATTTGGTAAGCAGTTAAATAAAAAAAAAAACTTATAACTTATTACACAATAGCAGGCAAGTCCTGAAGGCTAATTTTATTCATTGCTTTTCTGTAACAGTTCCACCAGGGCCTCCAACCAGGCCAGAAGTATTTGCTGTTACTGCTAATACCATGAGCATTCGTTGGGAAGAACCATTCCACGATGGTGGTAGTAAGGTGACTGGGTACTGGATTGAGAAGAAGGAGCGCAATACTATTCTCTGGGTCAGAGAAAACACCATCCCATGCTTCGACTGTTACTACAAGGTGGAAGGCCTTGTTGAAGGTCTTGAGTACCAGTTCAGAGTGTATGCAATGAATAATGCCGGCCTCAGCAAAGCAAGTGAAGCTTCAAAGAGAGCTGTGGCTCAAAATCCAGTTGGTAAGCTAATAATATATGCTCTTAAAACATAATATAAAGTGTTTTCTTCCACATGCTTCCTTTAATTTTGCAAACATACTGATTTTTGTCCATGTTTGTATTTCTCAAGATCCCCCAGGAAAGCCAGAAGTGACAAATGTGTCGAGATCAACAGTTTCAATTAAGTGGTCTGTGCCACTGAATGATGGTGGAAGCCCAATTGTAGGTTACATTGTTGAGCGCAAGCCATACACCATCACTGGAGAAGGTCGTTGGCTAAAGTGTAACTACACTAATGTTACCGAGACAAACTTCACCATTACTGCACTGGGAGAAGGAGAGGTGTATGAGTTCCATGTGATTGCGAAGAATGCTAACGGCGTGTTCAGCTTGCCATCAGCTTCAACAGGCGCAGTGACTTGCAAGGCAGAATACAGTAAGACCCTCTCTTTGCTTTTTAGCCAAGGTGGTAGCGCAGGGCTGTAATCAAAAGCTATAACATTCATCTCTTTGTTTTGCAGCTCCTCCAAAAGCAGAATTAGACAGCAAACTTCTTGTGGACACAGTAACTATCAGAGCAGGATCAGACCTTGTTCTTGATGCTGCTGTTGGTGGTAAGCCTGATCCAAAAGTTTCCTGGGCCAAGGGGCAGAAAGAGCTAGACCACTGTGAGAAATACTCTTTACAGTATTCTAGCACCCGTGCACTGGCAATCATAAAGTTCTGTGATAGAGATGACACTGGAAAGTATGTTCTGACAGTGAAGAACGCCAGTGGAACCAAAACAGCTGAAGTCAACGTAAAGGTGCTTGGTAAGTATAATAATTATATTCACTTACCAGTTACAATCAGCCCACATAAATAGAAGATCAAAGAACTGTTTAACTCCGCCATACATGTCTAACAATGTTGTTCTTGCGTCTGCTCTTTTTTAAGATACACCGGGCCCATGCAGGGACATAACAGTAAGCAGTGTGACTGAGGAGAAATGCAAACTGTCCTGGAAGGAACCACTCGAGGATGGTGGTGACCTCATCACGCACTACATTGTGGAGAGGAGGGACACCAACAGACTAAACTGGGTCATCATGGATGCAGAATGCAAGGGCCTCACATGTGACATTACCAGACTTTTCAAAAACAATGAATATATTTTTAGAGTGAGAGGTGTGAACAAGTATGGAGCAGGTGTGCCTCTGCAGTCTTCACCAATCTTTGCCAGAAACTCATTCAGTAAGTATAATATTTAACAAAAATACTCTAAATTTAATAATAGTCAAAAAAGGCTGTTTATTAAAGTTCCTGCTCTACTGCAGCTGTCCCATCACCTCCGGGACCACCAGAAATCCTTGCTGTTGGAAAAGATTTTGCCACAATTGAGTGGCTGAAACCTGAGAGTGATGGAGGTAGTGAAGTCACAAACTACTTGATTGAGAGGAAAGAGAGGAAGAGCATCAGATGGGTCAAGGTCAACAGAGATTCTATTCTCAAAGACACATCCTTCAAGGTCACAGGTCTGCAAGAGGGCAACATTTACCAGTTCCGTGTAACAGCCATGAACGCTGCTGGTGACAGTGAGCCCAGTGACGCGTCCATGTATGCTGTCTGCAGACTGCCAACAGGTACACAATTCACACAAATGTCTTCATCACCTACAAAGTACTGCATTTTAATTACAATATACTCACGGTTAAGTTGTTGTGACAAATTTCCACTACAGGCAAGCCAGATGCTCCATCAATTCCACGTGTAACAGACACACACAAGGACAGCATTAGCCTTGCCTGGGCAAGACCAGTGGAAGATGGAGGTGCTGATGTACTTGGTTATGTCTTTGAAATGCAAGAACTAGGCTCTGAGACATGGACCAAGACACATGAGAAGACTATTAGAAATACAGAATACACTGTGACAGGTCTTACTCCTGGCAAAAAGTACTGCTTCAGAGTTGCTGCAGTCAATGTCAATGGAATGGGTGACTTCAGTGATCCATGTACTGAAGTAGAGCCTGTTGAAAGAATGGGTAAGTTTAAAGAGTTCATAGTTATATATGTTCATAAAAAGTTTGTTAACACATATATATTCTTGAAAATGGAATTTGTCGCTCAGTACTTTGTATTTCACTACCATAATGAAAATAATTTCTTTTCTCAGAAATTCCTGATCTTGAGCTTCCTGATGATCTGAAGAAGACTGTTTGCCTTAGAGCCGGAGGTTCTCTCCGTCTTCATATTACTGTAACTGGAAGACCAATTCCAGCTATCACCTGGAGCAAACCTGGTGTCGATCTACAGAACCGTGGCTTCATTGAAGTGACTAATACTGCCACAACCCTTATTATTGATAGGGTGCACCGTTATGATGCTGGAAAATACACTGTTGAAGCTTCTAATTCAGCCGGCAAGAAGGATGTTAGTGTTCTTGTGAAGATCTATGGTATGTTTTAGTGTATTTCATCATAAATATTAGATTAAAATATATAA
>JBBPCZ010000002.1:546436-571275 GCA_037974445.1 Brycinus macrolepidotus | reverse complement strand
GTTAATGTTGATAACACTAGAAGTCAACAGATAACCAATTTGTTTCTGTAAATATGTGTATGATATATAAAATGCTGTATATTGGCCAAACTGTAGTATAGCAGTTTTATAATCACAACTGTGTTTTCTTTTTTTAGATACCCCTGGACCAGTAGGTCCAATTAAAATGAAAGAGCTCACAAAAGAGTCAGCTTATATTTCCTGGGATGCTCCTGAGGTTGATGGTGGAGCACCAGTTAACAATTACATCATTGAGAGAAGAGAAACATCAATGAGAGCCTACAAAACAGTGACTTCCAAATGCAACAAGACATCATATAAAATCACAGGCCTGGAGGAGGGAATGCTCTACTACTTTAGAGTCTTGCCAGAAAATATCTATGGTATAGGGGAACCTTGTGAGACACCAGATGCTGTGTTGGTGTGTGAAGTGCCACTGCCTCCAGCGAAGCTAGATGTAGTAGATGTCACAAAGTCTTCTGTAACTCTTGGGTGGGAGAAACCTGAACATGACGGAGGCAGCAGAATCACTGGCTACATTGTTGAAGCCTGTAAGGCCGGTACAGACAAATGGATGAAGGTTGCCACTCTGAAATTAACAGACTTTGAATTTACTATTGATAAGCTGAATGAAAATGAGCAGTACCTCTTCAGGGTACGTGCTGTCAACAGCAGAGGAATGGGTGAAACCAAAGAAACCGTCACTGCTGTGACTGTACAAGAACAAAGAGGTATTTACCAAACGTTTTCAAGATTTGATGTGTAATTAGGGCTGCTGCTAATGATTTACTAAGGAATTAGTTCAAATATAGATGTAGATGCATAAATTAGCCTAAACAGTCTAGGTTCTCATGCTGCAAATGAGCTCAGATGACCTTATGCTGGTGGTCCATTAAAAAACCTAAACTAGGGATTGTCTACAAATAAGTATGTAAATCTGCATTTTTAAATAATATAGCATGAAGTATTTACATCATCAATGTATACAGTTACAGCAGTGATTAAACTGTATAATATAGATCATACTGGTATATTGTTTTTGTATGTTTGCCTTACATGCATCTTTCCATTTCAGTTATGCCACAGGTCAATCTGTCAAGCATTCCACAGAAGATCATCAGTGTTTTGGCTGGCAAACCTCTTGAACTTAATTTGCCAATCATTGGAAGACCACCTCCAGTTTGCTCTTGGTTCTTTAATGACAATAAATTGAAGGTACATGAACGTATAAAGATCCAGTCAACTGCAAAGTTCACCAAGTTAACTGTTCTTGACACCAGCATTGATGACACTGGAGAGTATACTCTTGAAGTGAAGAATATTACAGGACTGACAACAGAAAAGATAAAAGTTGTCATTCTCTGTAAGTCTTTATTCAACCTGTCGCACTTGTCAATATATGATGTGATTTCCTTAAATAAATAAATAAATAAATGAATAAATTTAAAAAATCTTCCTCTACAGCCAAACCTGATCAGCCTAATGGACCAATTCAGTTTGATGAGATTGATGCAACTTCAGTTACAGTAAGCTGGAACCCACCAGAGAGAGATGGAGGTGCTCCCGTCACTAACTATGTGGTTGAGCAACGTGATGCTCATCGTCCAGGATGGGTACCTGTCTCCGAATCAGTCAGCAGACCAATATTTAAGTTTGAAAGATTAACAGAAGGAGATGAATATGTCTTCCGTGTAGCAGCAGTCAATCGCTATGGTACTGGAGACTTTTTGCAGTCTGAAATTGTGGAATGCAGGAGTTCCAAATGTAAGGAAAAACTTTCTCCATATTTTATGCAGTTGTATAGATTTACATGCAATCCCACTAACTTCAATGATTTCTGTTGTGATAGCCATTCCTGGACCACCAGGCCGACCAGTAGTGTTTGACGCTTCGCGTGATGGTATGACCATTGCATGGGAACCACCAGATGAGGATGGTGGATTAGAGATCTCTGGCTATATCATTGAGCGCAAAGAGGTCAGATCTGACAGATGGGTGCGTGCTAATAAGAACCCTGTGACCATGACAAGATACAGATCTACTGGTCTTATTGATGGCCTTGAATATGAGCACAGAGTGACAGCCATTAATGCTAGAGGTGTTGGTAAACCCAGTCTACTCTCCAAACCTGCTGTGGCAACTGATCCAGTTGGTAAGTATTCTTTCCATCTTGGATATTTCTGTAGGTTAAATCCTGGTAAATCTTAATATGTCAAAACATATTGTTAAACAATTTGTTAATTACTATAATTGTTTTCAATCTATACAGACCCACCTGGCTCACCTCAGAACCCAAGAGTCACAGACACCACAAAGACATCTGTGTCACTGGCCTGGAATCCACCTGATGAAGAGGGTGGTTCTAAGGTTTCTGGTTATCTGATAGAGATGCAGAAGGTTGGTTCTGTAGCCTGGATTAAATGCAATACCACACCATCAATGATTTGTGAATACACTCTGACGAAAATGCCTCAAGGAGAGGAGTTCAAATTCAGAGTCATGGCCTGTAATGCTGGCGGACCAGGTGAACCTGCTGAAGTACCAGGAACAGTCACTGTGAAAGAGATGCTTGGTATGATTTTACTTTAAAATATATTATTATTTTTTATCATCTTTCACCTAATTATTTTATAAACAATTGATCAATCAAATACTCACTTACATATTTTTGCCTTGTTTCAGAACCCCCAAGTCATGATCTTGAAGCTAAGTACAAAGATATCTTTGTTGTGAGACATGGAGCAGTCATCAAGCTTTCAGTTCCAATCAAAGGCAAACCGACACCTGTTTGCAAATGGACAAAAGATGGAGCTGACATCTCTAACCGTGCAATGATTGCTTCCAGTGATGATGTTACTGAGCTTGTTATCAAGAATGCTGAAAAGTCAGACTCTGGTGTATACATTCTTCATCTTGAAAACAAATGCGGCAAAAAAACAGTGCAGATCAAGGTTAAGATTATTGGCCGTCCATCAGCACCTGAAGCACCTCTTGTATTTGATGATATTCAGGCTCATTCTGTAAGAGTTAGCTGGAAACCACCAAAAGATGATGGCGGTACAGAAATCCTTGGATACATTGTGGAGAGGCGTGAGGCACAAAAGGCAGCCTGGTATACTGTGGACTCACGAGCGGTTGACACATCCCTGGTGGTTAAAGGACTACAGGAAAATGTTGAATACCACTTTAAGGTCACAGCAGAAAACAGGTTTGGAATCAGCAGTTCCCTCAAGTCTGAACAACCTCTTGTACCAAAGACTCCAATTTGTAAGTATTTTTTCAACTAACTATAACATGTGCATCAAATAAGCATTATTATACAAATATAAATTAAATATTTATTATGTGTTCTAAAATGAAAAGGTGTGCCAGAAGCTTCAAGTACACCACCAGAGGTCATGGATGTCACAAAGAACTCTGCCTCTTTGGCTTGGGCTAAACCTAAAGATGATGGTGGTTCTCCAATCACTGGATACTTCATTGAATACAAAGAGGTGTCATCTGATAAGTGGGTTCGTCATGAAACAAAAATTATTTCTACAATGTATAAGCTGAGCGGACTCACCACTGATGCAGAATATCAGTTCCGTGTGATCGCTGTAAATGATATTGGAGAGAGTGAACCTGGACCAACATCAGATTCTGTGATATGCAAAGATCCATTTGGTAAGGGCAATTTATTATAAACAGATTCCTATCACCTAAGACTATTATTTTATAATTTTTGCATAAAATGTTATTGCTTCATTCTCTGCCACAGACAAACCAAGTCAACCAGGTGAGATAGACACAGTGATGGTAACTAAAGACTACATTACCATTCGCTGGGAAGCTCCTGAATGTGATGGTGGAAAGCCAGTCCTTGGCTACTGGGTTGAGTACAGAAAATCAGGAGAAAGCACCTGGAAGAAGTGTAACAGGGAACGCTCAAAGGACAAACAGTTTACTCAGGGTAATTTACAAGAGGCCACTGAGTATGAGTTTAGAGTTTTTGCTGAAAATGAAACAGGAATCAGCAGACCCCGCAGGACTGCAACTGGAATCAAAACTAAACTGAGTGGTAAGTATAATTGTTGCTGAGGTTCATATTTGCAACAATTTGGCACAGTTTTTTTTCCAAACAAATATATGTATACAAATATATTTATAATTTTTGTTCTGCAAATTTTATCAGTTGGAGCTCCACCAGCCCTCAGGAAGGAGATGGATGAAGTTACTGCTAAGCTTGGACAGACTGCCACCCTAAAATGCCAGATTGTTGGAAGACCTGTTCCAGAAATCAAATGGTACAAGGGCGGAAAGGAAATCAAGGAGGGACGCAAATATGCTGCAACCTCTGATGGCCGTAACCATACACTTACAATCTCAACAGACCAACAGGAAGATGAGGGCTTGTACACATGCAAGGCTGTCAATGAAGCCGGAGAATGTGAGACCAGTGGCACTTTGGTTCTGGAAGCAGCACCACGATTCCCTGTCCCATTAAAAGATAAAATCTTTGCAGGTTGTGGTACCACTGTGCGTATTCATGCTGTATACATAGGCCGACCAGAGCCCAAGATCATGTGGCTGCATGGGGCCAAACCGATTGAGCGCTCTGAGAATGTCAGTATTGAGAATACAGAGCATTACACTCATTTAATTTTGAAGAATGTTCAACGCAGGGTGAATGGTGGACAGTACCGCATCAGGATCAACAACCACTTTGGCTCTGCAAACACAGTAACTCACCTTGAAATCCTAGGTATTTCCTTCAATTAATGAAAAATCCACATAGCTTTTTATTGTACTGTTGGAGTATGTAAATAACCTGTTATTTTTTGTCCACAGACAAGCCTGCCATGCCAGAAGGTCCAATTGTACTTGAAGCTTTGTTGAAGAATTCTGTCATCATTAGTTGGAAGGCACCAAAAGATGATGGTGGATCAATGATCACAAACTACATTGTGGAGAAGCGTGAAGACAAGGAAGGCGCAGAGTGGCAACTTGTATCATCATCTGTCACGGGAACTTCATGTCGCATTCCCAGTCTTGTGGAAAATGAAGGCTACTTTTTCCGTGTTTCAGCACAAAACCGTTATGGTAACAGCGAACTACTGGAGACACCATCTGCTGTTCTTATTAAGAGTCAATTAGGTAAGTTGATAAATATTAAGAAATAAGAAATATTTGCAAAGGGACAATTCTCATGGTCAGGTACTTATGCGTATCAAATGTTTTACAGATAAGCCAGGACCGCCACTTAAACCAGCTGTGTCTGGAGTGACCAAAAACTCCTGTATTGTGTCTTGGAAGCCACCTCTTAGCGATGGAGGTTCCAAGATCAAGAATTACCGTCTTGAGAAGCGAGAGAAGAAGGCGGCTGAATGGACTGCTGTAACCACAGATGAGATCCACCAGACTGTTTACTCAGTTAAGAAACTTACAGAAGGAGTAGAGTACATTTTCCGTGTGAAATGTGAAAACCTTGGTGGGGAGAGTGATTACAGTGAAGAGTCTGACCCTGTTGTTCCAAAGATTGAAGTTGATGTGACTGCTCCAGCCTTCAAGGAAGACCTCAGGAACATGAGTGTGAAATTCAGGAGCAATGCAACATTTGTTTGCAAGATTACAGGACAGCCCAAACCTGTGATCAAATGGTTCAAGCGTGGCAAAGAAATTCAGGCAGATGGAACCAAAATCAAGATCCAAGAATTCAAGGGAGGTTATCATCAACTTGTTATTTCTAATACTGATGAGGAAGACTCAACTGTATATCAGATTAGAGCAACAAATCAAGGAGGATCTATCTCTGCCACTGTTTCTCTGGATGTTGAAAGTAAGTTTTCAAAAATATATATTATACATTGCATTGTTAGTTTAATTCAGTAACGTTGTATCAAGAATACATAACACAAATACATTTTTTTTTTGTTTTTCTTAAAGTACCTGCAAAGATTCATTTACCCAAGAACTTACAAGATAAAGAAGCTATCCATGCTCTTCGTGGTGAGGTGGTGAACATCAAGATTCCATTCAGTGGAAAACCAGATCCAGTTATCACGTGGCAGAAAGGACAAGACCTTATTGATAATAATGGCTATTATCAAGTTATTGTCACAAGATCATTCACATCTTTAGTGTTCCCAAATGGAGTTGAAAGGAAAGATGCTGGTTTCTATATTGTCTGTGCAAAGAACAGATTTGGCATTGACCAGCAAACAGTCGAACTTGATGTTGCAGATGTGCCTGATCCACCTCGTGGTATCAAAGCCAGTGATGTGTCTAGAGATTCTGTAACTCTGGACTGGGTGGCACCTGCTAGTGATGGCGGAAGTAGAGTTACAAACTATATTGTAGAAAAGTGTGCCACTACAGCAGAGAGATGGATTCGTGTTGCCCAGTCACGTGACACTCACTACACTGTCACCAATCTCTTTGGAAAGACAAGCTACCAGTTCCGTGTAATAGCAGAAAATAAGTTTGGTCAAAGTGCACCATCTGAGACGAGTGGACCTGTAGTGACAAAAGAAGATAAATCAAGAGTTCTCAATTATGATGAGGAAGTTGACGACACCATGTATGTTTCTGTGGGTAAAGCTCCACATTCAGAGGCTAAGAATTTACACAACAGATACATGATTGCTGAAGAGCTTGGTCGCGGGAAGTTTGGTATTGTTCATCGCTGTGTTGAAATTAGTTCTGAGAAGACTTTCATGGCCAAATTTGTCAAAGTGAAAGGGGCTGATCAAGCAATAGTGAAGAAAGAAATTGCAACACTAAATTTGGCACGTCATAAGAACTTCCTGTTACTCCAAGAGTCATTCGAAAGTCCTGAAGAACTAGTCATGATATATGAGTTTATCTCTGGTGTTGACATATTTGAGCGCCTTGGTACACCTGAATTTCACCTCAATGAATGTGTAATTGTTAACTACATCAAACAGGTGTGTGAAGCGCTTGAGTTTCTACACAGCAAGAGTTATGGTCATTTTGATATCAGACCCGAGAATATTGTGTACACCACAAGAAGAGGAACCAATGTGAAGATCATTGAATTGGGACAAGCTAGACATCTCACTCCTGGAGACCAAACCAAGGTTCAGTTCACAGCAGCCGAATATTCTGCTCCTGAAATCCATCAGAATGAGATGGTCAGCACTGTCACAGACATGTGGTCTGTTGGTGTGTTAGTTTATGTTCTCCTCAGTGGACTCAATCCTTTCATTGCTGAAACTAATCAGCAAACAATTGACAACATCTCCAATGCTGAATACAGTTTTGAGGACGAGTTCTTCAAAGATGCAAGTGTTGAGGCACTAGACTTTATTGACCGTCTGCTTACTAAAGATCGCAAACATCGCATGACAGCTGCTGAAGCATTAAATCATCCTTGGCTGACAAAGAACACAGAGGAACTTAGCACTAAGTCAATCAAAACTACAAGACACAAAAGATACTACCAAGCTATGGTGAAAAAAGAATGGAACACAGTTGTCTCCTCTGCTCGTGTTGCTAGTGGTGGGGCTATCAGAAGTCAGAGAGGTGTAACAGTAGCCAAAGCAAAGATTGCACCATTTGAACATGGTCCAGTTGCTGGACAAATCAGACATGGTGTTGCTGATGAAGGTGATGATATCAAGTTTATCTGCAACATTGACAATTATGATAGCAGTACTGAGGTTACATGGTACTGTGGAGTCAGACAACTTGAAGAAGGTGCCAGATATGAAATTACCTATGAAGAAGGGCTTGCTACCATAACTATCAAGGGTATCACTAGAGCAGATGATGGAACATACAGATGCAAAGTTGTTAATGAGTATGGTGAGGATAGTGGATATGCAGAGCTCTTTGTCAAAGGTGTCAGAGAATACCGCAGCTTCTTCACTGCAAAGAAGGTTGTAAAGAAAGTGAAACGCAGAGTAGACACAACCAGACTTCTTCAGAGACCTCCAGAGTTCACCCTTCCTTTGTGCAACCGTACTGCTTACATTGGTGAGGATATTCGTTTTGGTGTCACCATTACAGTGCACCCTGAACCACGTGTCATTTGGTTGAAGTCTGGACAGAAGATTTCCCCAGGAGACGATGACAGAAAATACACTTTTGTCAGTGACAAGGGCCTGTATCAATTAGTGATTCACCATCTGGATCCTGATGATGATGCTGAATACTCTGTTGTGGCACGCAATAGGTATGGTGAGGATAGCTGTAAGGCTCGTCTCACAGTGATCCCTCGTCCTGCACCTGCTGATAATACCTTGAGACCCATGTTCAAACGCCTACTTGCAAACATGGAATGCAGAGAGGGCCAGAGTGTGCGATTTGAAATAAGAGTGTCAGGAACACCATCACTGAAATGGGAGAAAGATGGCATGCCACTGGCATTTGGTCCACAAATTGAAGTTGTTCACGAGGGCTTGGACTACTTTGTTTTACATATCAGAGACACTCTTCCAGAGGATTCTGGCACATACAGAGTTACTGCAACAAACTCAGCTGGTTCTGCCGGTTGTCAAGCCACACTCAAGGTTGAACGTGTAACACATGTCAAGAAGGACTTTGAGAGTGAGGAGGAAAAGAAGAAGAAACAAGCTCTTGACCAGCAACAGATTGACAAGAAAGTACGACTAACACAGATTCTTGCTGGTGCAGATGTCACCCCACTTACTCCCATTGCACAAGAGGCATTGAGAGAGGCTGCAACTATGTTCAAACCAGCTATTACCACCAAGAAAGGAAAGACGGAAGCTGAGGAAGCAAAGGAAAAAGAAGAGAAAAAGAAGAGAGCAGAGGAAAAGAGGTTGAGAATGCCATATGTTGTTCCTCCACCTCGTGTTCATGCTCCTACTGCTCTTGAGGAGGACATGGAGATCAAACACTTTAAACCATTCTCTGACATGAAATGGTACAAGAAACTACGGGACCAGTATGAGTTCCCTGAGCCAATGGATAAGATTCCTCAAAAGAGACTTAAGCGTATCCGACTTTCAAGGTGGGAACAATTCTATGAAGTGCCTTTGCCAAGAATTAAAGACCAATACAAGCCAAGATGGCATATTCCAACTGTTTCACAAGACGACTTAGAAACTGTAAGACCAGCAAGACACCGTACACCTTCTCCAGAAATGGATGCTTATTACAGAATAAGACGACGATCACTTGGTGATCTTTCTGATGAGGAACTGCTTCTTCCAGTTAATGAATACCTGTCAATGAAGAGAACTGAGGAGGAAAGACTCAAACTTGAAGAGGAACTTGAACTGGGCTACTCTGCATCTCCACCAAGTCTGAGCCCTGTACGCTTTGAACTTTCTGCTTTGCGTCATCCATCACCAAAGAGAGCTACATATGATGAAGAGGAAGAACAGGAAGAAGTTCCAGTATATGATTCCTATCGCATTCCCTCCAAGTATGAGGCTGGCCCAAGCTACATTGATCTACGCCAGAGACATGAAAAGGCAACATACAGACCTCCAAGGCAGAAGCAAAGGATGTATGAAGAAAAGGAGGACCAAGAACTGCTCAGATCAGTTACTACCACCACAAGGCTAACTTCCTATAAAAGTCAACTTAAACACATGGAGTTTGAGGAAAAAACCAGAATTTCAAGGAAAGAGAAAAAAGTTTCAGTTACAGCAGTGGCTGAAGGAGCTGCAGTACCTGATGTACCCCTGACATCATTTTCACCTGGCTATGTGAAAGTCACACGTCCCAAGTCAGAGAAACCTGTGAAGGACACAAAGGAAATAGTCAGACCTCCATCTCCAGAGCTGATGCGTCCACGCTCTCTGAGCCCTTCAACAGAGAAAGAAGTCTCAACACAAGACCTGTCCACAAAAGTTGATTACATGCATAGGTATGAAACAAAGAAGAAAGCTCTGAAAACTAAAACAAAGTTTGAAATTGTTACTCAGCAGCCATTCAGTCTTGACCATGCACCTAGGGTGACTGTAAGAATGCGGTCCCACCGTGTACCAGTTGGTCAGAATACAAAATTCACACTGAATGTCCAATCCAAGCCTGAGGCACAAATCCAGTGGTATCACAATGGCCAGCCAATTCAGGAAAGCAGAAAGTACCGTATGTATAACATGAGTGGTGTTCTTTCTCTTCAAATCATCGACTGCCAAGAAGAAGACAGTGGCACATATCGTGTTGTCTGCACAAATGCAAAGGGAGAAGCCTCAGACTATGCTACTCTTGATGTTTCTGGAGGTGGATTTTCTGCATATGCTTCTCAACGCAAAGATGAGGAGCCTCCAGCTCCCTTCATACCAGAGATGACAAAAACCGATGTTTACCATGTGTCGTCAACAAAGGCAGCTGAAACCTCTGAAATTCAGGTTTCAGAGACAGTAACAGAAATAAAAACATCAGAAATCAAAACAGAGACAGAAACTGTTGTTCATGAAGAATATGCATCATCTGAGTTAAAACTTGAAGAAGTCACAACAGTAAAGGAAGTTCCAGTAGAGACAAAGAAACCAACGCTTCCAGCTACAATACTGACTAAGCCACAGTCACTCACAGTATCTGAGGGAGAATCAGCAAAATTTACATGTGATGTGGATGGCGAACCAGCTCCCAGTGTAACATGGATGAGGGAGGGACAAGCCATTGTGTCATCTCACCGTCATCATGTAACAACAATGGAATACAAGTCTACATTCGAAATCTCTCAAGTAGAGATCTCAGATGAAGGTACTTACACACTGGTTGTGGAGAATTCAGAGGGCAGACAAGAGGCCCAGTTCACCTTGACGGTTCGCAAACCGACACCTGTCCAGAAAGTTCTTGCTTCTCCACCAAGAGTGAAATCTCCAGAGTCTCCTCGTGTAAAGTCACCTGCCGGAATCAAATCACCACCAAGAATTAAGTCGCCTGAACCAATCAGGTCACCACAGAGGGTTAAGTCCCCACTGACAGCAAAATCACCAAGTCCAACAATTACCAAAACAACAAAGCCTACTTTCACAGCAGAACTGAATGACATCATGGCCTCTTCAGATACTATTGTCAAGCTATCAGTGAAAGTTACTGGTGAGCCTAAACCAGTGATCTCCTGGACGAAAGATGGAAAGGTAATTATAGTTTTTAATTAATATAGGTTAGAATTGTTTGGGTAATATATCATTAAGAAAAAAGCCCATCATAAATTTTAATGCTGTTCAATGTTCCTATTTCAGAGTGTGTCTCAGGGTGGCAAATTTGAAATATTTGAGGAAACTGGTTCTGCACATCTTGAAATCTATGATTCAGATGTCTCTGATAGTGGTGTGTATAAATGCACTGCAACAAATAGAGCTGGAACAGTTAGTTCAAGTTGCATTGTCACTGTTAAAGGTATGATACGCTTTTTTAATTACTCTTAATACTAAGCATAATAAATTTATTATTAATTTGTTGTTAATGCCACTTAAACTATTTCAATTGTTCTTTCAGAATCAACAAAAATGGCCACAGGTATTGTGGAAACAAAAGCAGAGCTAACAGAACAAATTGTAAAACAGGAGATTGTCCATAAGGAAGTCCAGTCTTCTACAGAAATGAAAGTATCACAAACGCAAATGACCATGATCGAGGGTCAGTCTGTCACACTAAAAGCAAACATCCCTGGGGCTTCTGACGTGAAATGGATTCTGAATGGAATGGAGCTGGCAAATACAGAGGACTATAGATATCGTGTTTCTGGCAATGACCACACTTTGACCATCAAAAGTGTCAGCGCCTATGATAGAGGAATCCTTACCTGTGAGGCAAAAACTGAACAAGGAGTTGTCAAGTGCCATTTTGACACAGTAGTCACTCAAAAGCGCTCAGATGCACCACGTTTCGTAGTGCAACCACGTTCACAGAATGTTGATGAGGGACAGGATGTCATATTTTCTTGTGAAATCACAGGAGAACCTACTCCTGAAATTGAATGGCTCAAGAACAATGCAGTGGTGAGTAGCATCATTCACATTATGAATAATCTAAGGCGTACATGTTGAGATTTTTTGATAGTGTACCATTTACTAAGTCATATTTTGACTATAATATGAAAAGCATTTAGAAATGAAAACAAATTCTCACTTTTTTTTTTTTTTTTTTTTTAAAGTTATCTCTTACATCAAATGTGAGACTGAGCCGCTCTAAGAATGTGTACAAACTGGAGATCCAGAATGCCTCTGTTGAAGACAGTGGAAAATACACAGTAAAAGCCAAGAACCAGTTTGGACAGTGTTCTGTAACAGCATCTCTCAATGTGCTTAGTAAGTTTCTTTTCTTCTCTGTGCATTAATTAACAACAGTATTTGCACGACAGTGCCATGAGCTTCCTTGTGTTTTCCTTCTGAAATGTGTATGATATTGCTACATTGAAGTCAGCACAAACTTGCCTCATGCACTAGGTAAAACCACATTTTTAAGTGTTACTGTTATACATGTATGTTAATGTTATCAGATTATGATCTAACTACAGTACAGTATTATTTTTGCATGGTTAATACTGTACAGACAAAAAAGTCAAATACACAAGTAAACTGTGAATTTTGGAGGGAATGTTCCTTTAGCAAATTACTTGCATGTGAGGCTGTGTGAATGACCTGGTCATTGTTTGCTATACTCTCACAGCTCTGGTCGAAGAACCTGTGAAAATGATAGTAGTGGAGAAAAGCTCTGATGCTACAGGCTTGCAAGGCAGCTTTGCTGCCTTGCATATGGCTTCAACAATGCAGGAGGCAGCCTTCCGCAGCTCCAGCATGTCACAGGTTAAATTTCAAAGCATGTCGGCAACTAGCATGACCTCCATGAAATCCGAAACAATGGTAGCCATGAGTTCGAGCAGCATGACGGAAATGTCCAGTCACTCACATGTTGCAGGATCTTCCATCAGATCCATTTCTCGTGGGCGCAAAGGTGAGACAGAAAGAACACTCCCCTTGTGCATTTATGTCAAGAGCAAAGTTACAGTAGTGCCATGAGACATTCACACAGCTTGTTGCTTACATGATTTGTTTTATTAAACAGGTGTACCACCGAAAATTGAAGCTGTTCCTGGTGATATCAGCATTGAGAGAGGAAAAGTTCTGACTGTCGCCTGTGCTTTCACTGGAGACCCAGTGCCAGATGTTGAGTGGTCCCGTTCTGGAAGGATACTGTCCAGTAAAGACAATGAAAGGTTCCAAATTGAAACAACTGAGGACATCACTACACTCACTATTAGTGGCGTAAAAGAGAACGATGCTGGGGCATACACCCTCAGACTTTCCAATGAGTTTGGGTCTGATACCGCCACTGTCAATGTTAGCATTCGATCTATGTAAAGAAAAATTATAATAATAATCCAACCCCTTTTCCTTCCTGCAATATCTTTTTATTTTTTGAATGAGTAAAAATACTCTGTTCTAGATAAAGACCTGGATCTCTGTTCTTGTAAATATGAAGTATTTTTATACCAAACTTGACATTAATTTATGCCAAACTAGACTAATGTCTAAAGTTGTTATAAAATGTGCCATATTGGATGATTATGACTAGGATTTTTGAACCATTTTTCTGTGACATGTACATAATGTATATAGCCGAATTTAACGGTTATGGAAAATGTATGAATTGTTATTTAAGACGATTTTAACTGAAAAATTGGAACTAAATGTTTAGCAGGAGAAAGTTTCTCAAGGAACGAATACCCTGTGAAACCTGAAACAAAAATATGTGCCTCAACAATAAGTTGAAGTCTTAAGATTGCCTCAGCAGGTAGAGAGGCTCCCTGCTGAAGTTCTACAAAATCAGAGAGACAATGTTATGCACTGTACATCTGTGCTGGCAGTAATGCAATACTCACGAATTTGTAACTTGACCATAAGACCTTGAATGCTGTTTACACTTACCCTCATGTAAGCAGCATGACTAGGCCTTGTGTTCAGACTGACTATGTCATACCACCATTTTAATGACATGCTCAAAGTGCGAGCGGCCTGCAGTTTGAGCTGATGATTATATAATGTGCACACCTTCTGGCAAAGGACTGTCTGAATTTGGATTTTATGAAAGTAACATCACCTGGCCATTAATTTCTAAATCAGTTCAGATGCTTCTTTGCAGAATCTGTGCCACCTCTTGGAGGAGTGTTAGGTTATAATTTTGTGTGTTTGTGTGTTAGTGTGTGTGTTAGCTTTAGAATCTCACCTGTCAGGAGTCAGGGTAATTATAAAGCAATGTACCACAGCAAATACATCTGCTGTGCTAAGAAACAAAAACTACATGGATGTAATGCCCTGCACTTTGATTTAATAGCAATTAATTTATGTAGCATCACCTATATATTCAGCCTCCTTGAGTTTTATGAATGTCTGATTTAATAAAGCATGATTTCAGCACTATAAAGCTTTAGTGTTTGTATTTCATTACTGTTTCTGTTTATTTTATGAAACACTGGAAAATACTCTCACAGCTATGGGAGCTAACCCCTTTGCCTTTTTTACCACTGTCGTGTTTTTTAATGTCAACACAGCATAAGATACTACACAGTTAATTACTCTAAAAGGAGTGACAGCACTTGTTAATGCTATTCTCCAGCTCACAATACTTAACAATTTCAAACTGTATCTATACATTTCCACAAAACTATAGAGGATTAACAACAGCTGCACTGACTTTTAATGCTTCCTCAGTGTCGCTAATGTGGTCATGAATACTCTCAAAATGCCCAGTTGTGGTCCTGGAGTTCTAACACCCTGGAGAAGTCAAATCCAACATTCCTGACTCTAATATTCAGATGTCCTCGGAGAGCGTCGTCACCTGGATCAGGTGTCTTAGGGTTGGAAATAAACTCTGCAGGGTGATGTCCAAAACCAGGACTGAGAACCAGGGCTACAAGATGCGACAGAATGTCATTTATCAAGCATGTATTTTAGCTGAATTTTTTGCCACTGTTGTCTATAATATGTGCAGTAGTAGCATAATCCTCAATAGTGTGCTTTCAAGGCAATGATAATGACCAGCTCTTCACGTTTGACACATTCCTTATAGCATTAGCAGCACTTAGGCCACTCCCACACTTTTCCCATAGTAAGAAAGACATAAAACTGGAAACACTTTCCCTTAGGTAGCTTCTGGCCCTTATTTAATTATTTCCACAAGAAACTGCCTGCGTTGCACTGCTGTCATTACCAAGACAGCACAGGCTTAAGTGATTTCCTCCTAGTAAGCACTCCTGAGATTTAATGAATGCATTAAATACTCTCATCCCAGACGGGATCCAACAGGAGGAATGAAAGAGGAGTGCAACACACAGGACAGAGGTAAGCCACCAAATTCATTTTTTTTATCTGAAAAGAACTGGCCTACAATTACCGCAGTGGCATTAGTATCTGAATATGTATAATATACAGAATTGTGCATAATAGTGGATATATTTATTATCTACTGGTAGGGGAATGTTTGGCAATTAAGCATTTGGGTATATCTTTATCCTTTCTGGCTACATATGGCAAATAAGTCTTATTACCTTGAAATCGGCTTTTAACAGCAGTGCCTGTCTTTCACAGAAATTGTGCAGAAGACGTCTTTTGATACTGTCTTTGGCACCTGTAGGGGAGAAAAATGATTGGTGTAGTTATAGTTATGCTGCAGGTGATCTTTGCTAGGGCAGTGATTTTCAGCAAGCAGCTATCCGCTACAACCGGTATGTAACAGCAGTGCTATTTTACATGTGTGCATGTATTTACAAATACATCTGTTGCATTATCTTCTGCTACACTGTTAAAAGAGGTCCCTCGAGGGGTCTTCAGTAAAACAAATGGCTATGTACAGAACCATGACAACTCAAAGAATCATTTGAATGCTTCATTGTCCTAATTGGCAATGATACATACCCTCTTGTACATCGTTCTTTAAAGAACCTTTTAAAATAACTCTATATAGCATCAAAAATGGTTTCACTATTGCTACAATCAAATAACCCTACACAGAGTGTATTGTAGAACCAATGTGTTCCCTTGTGGGTCTGCCTGTCAGTCTATTTATTTATCTATGTATCAGTCTACAGATATATAGCTATGAATATGACCACACTTCCAGCATCTTATTTGACAAATGAACTGAGCTATTTTGGATAGCAAGACCTGCAGACTTGGACTAAGGACAGCTGCAGTGAAACCCTAAGAAACTGGCAGAACTACTTTAGACATCAGCAAAATGCAGTGCAGGTCCTGTATTTATCTGACATTTATTTTCCTCTCTGAATTTTCCCTGAAATATGAACAAAAATGGTGAGTAAACTGTTCAATAATTACCATGCTTGACACTTTAATATATATATAATTTTTGTATACATGTATGCATATACTATTATTATTATCATTATTTTTATTATTAGTGGTGTTGTTATTATTATTATTATTATTAGTGGTGTTATTATTATTATTATTATTATTATTATCTTTTAGGTTAAGAATATGCCTGTAAACTGCAACTTTACAGAACATGCATTGTCCCACCTCCACCACCACCTTTTCCTCCATTCAGTCAGAGGGATGTGCTGATGGTAATATTTCTAGGAAACAGCTGTCATACCTAAAGCAAACCACTCAGCTGTTTACTCAAACAGAATTTGTTATTTTTCCAATTCATATTTTAACTAAGGCTCTGGACTCTTCTTAGGCTGATTTAACCAAGTATCTGACTGGAGCGAAAGGTGAAAAGGTACTGATTTTACATTGTATAACACAAATGCAGTAAAACTAAGCCAGGCATCTTTAAATTATTTGAGTTGTCTTTTCAAAGGGAAGCAAAGGACCAAAGGGGCAGAAGGTAAGATTGTTGTCTTTCTAATTAAAAATAAAACAGTATAACAGGCCGGCCCAATAATAATCATGCTTTACAAAACTGGATGCTGTAAATGGCCATCTTTTTTGTAGGGTCAGCCGGGTGAAATAGGACCAGAGGGAATTCCAGGAGTCCCTGGTGTCATTGGCCAAAAAGGACAGAAGGTTAGCAAGGCCCAGTTATCATAACGTCAGTGAGCTCACAATGTGTTTATATAAACTTAGGTAAAGTGGTTTCAGTGCTTATGTGATTTTATCAGGGAGAAAGAGGGTCAAGAGGCTGGATGGGGGCTCCTGGTGAGGACGGAATACCTGGTATATACAAAGTGAGAACATTTTACTTACAATTACTTGCTACAAAGGTCACTAAAGTGAGCACATTAATCTTTATCTGCGAAGTTGAAATTAACACCTGGGTGCTGGGATGATGTGCTATACTGCTAAAGGGGCTTCACATAGAGTTTTACAGCCTCAAAAAAATAAGTCAAAACAAAGGACACAAAAGTTGTGTAAATGTACATATTAAAGCTATATTTAACATCTTACACAGGTAACGGTTGCTCCTGGTTTGTTCACTCCATTTGGTGCTTGGAGTGATGTTTGAAGCAGAGCCTCAAACCCCTCCACACACACACACACACACACTGTGTCTGCAGAGCTTCAGCCGTCAATGAGCCAGTGATAGTGATAGAAAAATGCTAAATTAAAAACAGCATCTGCTTTTTTAGCCCTAAAAATCAATTTAGTGTAGAAAAATGTCACTACAATTAAACATTAAGCAAAAAACATTTCCTATGTGATATTTTCTCTACATAGCCACGTATTGACTCACACCTTCCACCTTACTCATTTACTTACACCTTACTGTTGGATCTGTACATGAGATGTAAATAAATCCAGGACTAGAATTTCAAATCATAGATTTGAGCTCACAATACTTACTTCCACTTAACAATAATAAAAACATTCTCATCAATTTCATGGACATGATCAGTAATTATAGATAAGTACTTGCTCCCCTTCTGAATATATATTTTAAAAACCTTAATGTGTCAGTTTCAACCCAGTCGTAAATCATTCCTGAAGGGGATAAGGCCAATCCATTTTGTAGTGTTTTAAACAAAATAATGTAAAATTTATATTTTATTCTAAATTGCTGAAACTTCTTTTTCCTGAACATTTTCTACCAGGGTGCCAAAGGACGTGAAGGTGCTAAAGTAAGTTTGACAGTACATTAGAAGAATGCATTTACTGTGTAAATAGATTTCTGACGCACTCTAAATCACTTTCATTACACCAATGTGTTAATAGGGAGAAAAAGGATTAAAAGGTGATCCAGGATCCATAAGTGAAAAGGTGAGTATTATCTCAGCGTTCACAGCCTCCTAGACAGCCTACAGGGCACTGCACAGGACTCCCTCATTCAAGACTAATTTGATTAACGTTGTAATTTAATCTTCAAGGTGAATCGGGAGTATAAGAAGACGGGAAACACTAAACTGTCTGAGATTTGACTTTGAGAGCACTGGAAAAACCCAGTAGCTTCAGTCATGCTTTTATGTACTTTCTATTCTATGTCTACTCTGTTGGTCTAGGGGACACCTGGCTACCCTGGTCGGAAAGGACAAAAGGTGACTCAACACAAGCTTTTTAGTGGTTTAAAAAATTGTCTTTTATGGTTGATTGCTACTTTAAGCACTTTTCCATAGGCATATAGGAACCATGCTGTACCTAAACCGTGCTGCGATGGCACAGAAGTTGTAGCACACTTTGATTTTCCAGTGTATCTCAGCCTGGCAATGGTGTTTCTGACACGTCAGCAAAGCAATTCTCTCCGCACAGTTTATGGCCAGTCGTCCAAAACCGTGTCCATGGAGTCGAACCAGCGGAAAGCTCTTCAGTCAGAGCCGCTTTTGTTATTGCGGTCTTTTATTATTTATAGTCTTGTTTGAGTTTTTTTTTCTCTGTATTCTTTATCCGTGTGATGAAAACCGAACCCAGATAACTTGTTAGATGTCCTGGATCACCTTCACGTTTCTCACAGTGGTAAAGATAAATTGCTTAGCATGACAGAAAATTCCCACTGAAATTTATCTTCAGCCCAAACAGAGAGTCGAGCTTGTACTTTGTCCACTTCCCAGTTGTTAGTTTGTATCTCCATTGTTTTTTTTGTGCAGACAGTAAAAACAGTGGCCTCTTTCCACGTTGTCATGACTACATTTTGACCAATCAGAAAGCAGTGACACAATCAGCTTGGCTGTGGCCTGCTTTCAGCCTTGCCATAAGGCAGGGTTTTGACAGCAGAGGTTCGGTTCGGGTTCGGTTTGCTTTATTTGTAATGGAAAAATGTTTGTTTGCGGTACGGCATGGTACCTTGTGTCTGTGGCAAAGCGCCATTTGTCTAATCTTCGTCTAAATATTCTTTAAGGGTGACATGGGTCCAGAAGGACAAACAGGACTGAAGGGCATGGATGGACTAAGAGGAGTTCCTGGCATAAGAGGCAAAATAGTGAGTGCCAAGTGTTTGGAGGATGGCAAAGAAAATCATAACTTTTAGCACCATTACACTAAATAATGGTTGATGCAGCGTAGTGTGCAATACTGACACCTTCCACAAAATAGACTGGGGTTCAGTTCCCCACCAATGCAAGCACATCATGCTACCCCAATAAGAGTCCTTGGACAAGACTCTTAATGCTACACTATATCACTATAAAGTATGTGGACACCTGACCATCACATCTATGTAAGCTTGCTGGACATCCCAGTATGGAGTTGCACCAGCCCCCTTTTCTGATTTAAACAGCCTCCACTCTTAGGAGAAGGCTTCCCACGTGATTTTGGAGTGTGTCTGTGGGAATTTGTGAACATTTTTGAAGTCAGGCACTGCTGATGGGTGAGGTCTGGACTGCGGTCAACATCTATATTCATCCCAATTGTTACTGATTGATTAGAGTAAAAGCCTGGGTCCACAATAGTCTGTTTTGTTGGTAAAATAAGGCTGTGTTGTTTTCTTCTACAAAACAGGGGATAAAAGGTAGCTTTGGAAGACCAGGACCTGTTGGTTATGCGGGTGCAATGGGAAAACCTGGTGCAACTGGAGAACCTGGAGAACCGGGAAAAGGTCTCAAATGACTCATTAATGGCTCTGCGTCTGGAAAAAGTCAAGGGTTGATTAGGAAGTATCTTAATTAATAAATCTAATGTAATCTAACTTTAATTTGTTTATTTTTTGTATTTTTAAGTATATTTAATGCCTGGGCGGAAAGGCGAGAAAGGGACGGCGGGTCCATCAGCAGAATGTAATTGCTCCTTGCCAAATTCTCTTGAGCAAAATCCCACAACACATGGCCAACATATAAAGCTTACAAATGTAAGTATTTCAACATCTTCATAATTTTAGACAGATCTGGATTGTTTTTATAGTGATAGCGATATTTGTATCTGAAACCTTTTATGTTTAGGTGTTAATTTTGCTGTATTTGCTGTTATTACTAGCCATAATGCTCATTAAATATCGATATTGGTACCTCTTGGAAAAAAAACATTGATTAGCTGCTAGTTATGACTGACATATTACTGTCTTCAGTCATGATGTCAACTAATAATGGGATATTTAATCTTTAGATCTATGTTGTGGACAGTGAGGAGGATATGTCAGACTTTACATCGGAAAATATGATTGTTTTAAGAAGAGACACTCACACTCTACATATCTTCACAAGTTCTGAATGGATTAAAGTGCAGGTGAGTGTGTTACTCGACATGTTTAAGGTCAGAACTAATATCCTAAATCCTAAAAAGATTCTTTCTTTGCCTGCAGGGATTTACATCTTCACAGTTGAATTAAGAAGATTCATCTTTTTTGTTTTTCCCCCAAATTTTCTCCCCAATCGAGTTGGGCCCTATACAGATGTAGACTACTTAAGCACTACTTAAGCACTGATGTATGTCGCTCTGGATAAGAGCATCTGCTAAATGCCATAAACGCAAACGTAAACTTAAACGTAAATGTATTCCACCCACTAGCTATTCACATAATAACACCAACACTGGGGGTAGGGGGGCTAGCATGTGTTTCATCTGAGTCACGTGAAGACCCACTGCATCTTTTTGAACTGCCACTAACGCAATGTCATTGGACAGCTTAGCACTTTTGGAGGAAAACACTAACTGCCCATTCTGTTACATCACCTGTACTGGGTGGCATCACGCTGGGTTTGAGGGGAGGGGGAGGGCTGTCCTGCCCACTCAAACAGAATGAGGCCAGTTGAGCTTTCTTGGACTGCTGGTCTCATCACAGGGGATTGAACTCACAACCTGCCAAAGAGTGTACCAACGCTTAGACTGTTGCATCACTTGAGAGCCACTTTTTACCTTCATTTTGTCAGTCATATCACCTTTTTTGCTTTTTAAAAAAAGCGTAATAAAAGGGCCCATATCCTACTATTTTCTTATATTTTATATTTTCCTCTAAGGTCACCGTATGACATTTGTGTAATTTTATTCATCAGGAACTGTCCGAATTTTTACGTGACTATTTTCCAGCATCTTAGAATTTAAAAATGACTGTGCCTTTAAGGCTGATATATGTAAAAGACCTAGATTACAAATGGCTGCCAAAGTTCTACCTCATTTAAAACAAGATCCCAGACTGAAACACTATTTAGAAGTTCAGTATTAGTGGATGAGGCTAAACTGCTGCATTCTGAATAAGTAGATCAGTGCATTCAAAATGCCCTTTTTTCGCAGCTTAATTTCCATATAGTGGCTCATATATGGGGCCTATGGACTTTCCATATATGGGCCCTACTGTCCTATGGACTATGTCCAGTGCAGTTTGAAACTTTCTGAAAGTTCTGAAACTCTTCTTGCATTAAACTCATTCATTTAAAAAGGTAAGGACTATTCGGTTTTCCATAATATGGGCCCTTTAAAAAAAGTAAAAAAAAGCTATTTGCTCTGGTGTTAAATTCAATGACATAAAAGAAATGTTTTAAATCTTTGCATTTGTCTACTCACTAATTCCAGCATTTTAACCTAATCTGAACTAGGCCTATAGCATGGTCTGTTTACTTTTTTGTGTGCCTTGTATCACTTACTGCACGCAATACATTACCCACTACAGTGCAAATGAACATACAAACTGTGTGTATGTGTCTGTTCCTCTTCTTGCTCAAAAAGTAATGAAAATGTGAAATAAAAAATCAATAACATTAATAGTTGCTTGGTAAACTATTGATTATGTAGGTTTTGAGATCCAGGTTATGACACATCAAGGTCCAGCACTTGCAGCTTTAATTCTTTCATTCCAACTAGATTAACAAAGTGATTAATTGCCAACATTTCCAATACTCTACCACAGTGTCTCTTAATCTTGCTCCTGGAAACCATCAGCACTAATGTTTCACTTTTCCTGTCCCAACACACCCAACACAGAATGAAATGAATGAATTAAACGATCATTTAAAAACTTGTTTACTTGGGTTGTTTTTTGATATGTTGTTTGAAGATCTGAAATAATGTAGTGAGGCAAATGTGCAAAAATGTGCATTGTTTTGTCAGTAAATACTGCACATTAAACTTACCCTTATTTCAGGGATGAACACAAAATCTGTTCTAACAGCTCCACCATGTGGACAACTTTGGGCTTCGGCCTTTTAGGCATAATATGTATACAAAGGTTTTGCTGGAGGAAGTTGGTTTATTTTTTGGTAAAATGCACTTAAATATTGCAATGTTTTTACATGTGAAGGTTTATAAATATCTGAATCTAGTGAATGTACTGCATAAAAATATAGAGGAGATCCAAGAAACGAAAGTTGTACTGCTTGTTCTAGGCTTGTTTTTACCTTACACCAGGGGTCTCATTTTACCATGGGAGATATTGTTTCCCTCATTGTTTTTTAAATGACAATTATCAAAAACAGATTCCCCAACTCTTCTGTTCTCTTACCTTTTATTTTCCAGTCACTGGGCCATTTCTCTCTTCTCAACGTCCTCCAGATGCACCTGCTCTTTCTTTCTCCTTTCGTAAAAACTGAAAGGAAAAAAAGAAATACTCAAAATCTGCCGAAACAGAAGCTGCTTTTGACTGTCCAGATTTGTCCAGATTTATCTGTAAATAAGTAATGAGATTACATTTTCCAGTACGCAATTAGTAAAGTAATGCCATTACAGTTTGAAAGAAGTATTTAACAAATGTTCAAGGTTCAGTGTTATTTTATTGTCATCAGCAGCTGTGTATATGTACAGAGTGTGTTGAGACGTTCCTCCAAGGACCACAGAGCAACATATAGCAACTTTCAGCGTTCAACAGAGTGCAAGTTATGACAGAAACCATAAAGACAACACAACAAATAGACAATTGTAATGGTAGTGTATGTAACAGTATAGTGTGAACACTATATAAACCTTCCAGAGTGACTAGTGTTGCACCATTGGTATGATTATTACACAGGAGGCAGTTACAGCATTGAACAAAGTGCAAGAAATGACAGAAACAATACAATAAATAGACAATATAGCAATGTAACAGTAGTGTGAACGGGATACGCATCCAAGACACTACAATAAATAGACAATATAGAAGTGTAACATGTGTATGTAAACCTTCCAGATTGGATAATATTGCACCATACATATAATTGACAAGATTACAGTGAGAAGAGGATGTGCAATATCTTATAATGTGCAATAGTCTAACCATGTGAAATATCACTACTTATATTAATATTACTGATCTACTACTGATCTCTATTACAGTAATAACAGACTCCTAACCACCATTTGTGTTACTAGTAATTCTCTTAACTGTAAGTTACTTATCTATAGTATTTATACAGCATTTGTGTATACAGCATAGTGTATTTCATATTGAGGTCTACAGATTTTTATTGAATTTATTTAGACTTTATATTTGTATTGTTCTTGTCTCTGTGTCTGTGCAGTCGTTAAATGAGCAATTTCCTCCGGGATCAGTAAAGTTTTCTGATTCTGATTCTCATGAATAATACTGCACCATATATGTATATTATTAGTGGAACAAATAATATTACTGCACAGGAGACAGCAGCATAGAACCACACTGAGTAAGTGTAAATTATAGTTTATCAAGTCAAGTGACAGGACATTAACGAGCCTGTAGTGGCAGTAAACAGAGGTAGAGTAAAGTCCAGAGTGTAATAATCAGAGATGTATACAGTATAAAGTGAGGTAATTCACTGGGATGTACTTGGTTAAATGTAAGCAGTCTGAAAAGATCATCCATGTTACTTAAGCAATAGAGAGAGTGTGTTATCATGAATGGCATCACAGCTGTGGTGCAAACTTTACTGGTGATACTGCTTTTATACAACAGTTTTATACAACAGTTTTCCAAAATAAAGAGAAAACTAAAGCAAAGAAGCTCTGAATTTTCTATTAAATGTGCTTTAATGTTGATTCCGTCGGCCAAATAAAAATAGAGTCAAAAAATGACAGAGATTAGACACAGACAGACAGACAGATTCAACCCTTACTGGTGAAAACACAGTTGTTGTATTGCTTTTATACAACAGTTTTACAAAATAAAGAGAAAAGTAAAGCAAAGAAGCTCTGAATCTTCTATTTAATGTTTTAAAATGGACAGTTCCTTCTGCCAAAACAGTAGAGCCTTTTGAATTACTGACAGAGTGATAAAAAAGTATTAATAGCAGGTTGTTATGATCAGATTTACCTGACTGGTTTTGTTTGCAAAGTGTTTCACAGCCCGTCCTGTTTGTTGGTGTGTCCTGGACGTTTCTGGAGAACTCTGGAGTTTGTTTAGTGTTGAATTAGCTGTTCACAGTTCACTGAGGGGCGAAAACAGGCTGGGAATTTGATTCAGACTCACAGCCATACTCTTGTATTACTGTTGAAATATAATGTTAAAGTTTAGTTTATCTACGGTGTTTTCTGAGTTATTTATTTGGGTGTTTATTTTCTGTTTTGTACGCTAAAGCAGACTGTTAGCATCAGGCTAAAGACAGCCGTTACCTAGTAACCGGGGCTCTGAGATATATA
>JBBPCZ010000002.1:524800-546336 GCA_037974445.1 Brycinus macrolepidotus | reverse complement strand
TCTGCCGTGACAAAGCAATTTCCCACTTGTGGGACTAATAAAGGATTATCTTATCTTATCTTATCTTATCTTAAAGTCAGCGACAGCTGTGGAGAAAGCCACCAAACTGGACAAGGTTCTGATGGGTGTGGTGAGAAGGGGGGGTAGAGGGTCAGCAGTGACACTTAACATTCACAAAGGAGGCTTTGGACTAAAAAAGTTGGATTTATATTCTTTTCTCTTTTCTGGGCCAAAACTCTCTCTGTGCTACACACATTGCAACACATTCAGAATTCACTAGGGGGCTCTCTAATGTAACAGATACAATTAAGTGAGCACACCATAAGCCCCTCCACAGGCATGTGGTCTACATTCAGTGCACTATGGCTGAAAAAGGAGAAATCAGAGTCACTATCTAAGTGACATGTGCCGTCTGCCCATCTTTTTCTAAGCATTTAAATGATCAGGACCCACCAGCATGGCCAAACTTTTATTACACACACTACAAACCAAAAATAAACCCATTTACATTGTAGCCCATATTCTAACTCAATGATAAACCTTAGAATGTAATAAGGCTGGGATTTTAAGAGGTTAATTCTCTGGAGGATTGTTTTTTGCCATGACCATGTTCTCCCACTCCTCCAGCACACACAGTCTATCATCTTGGAATGTCCTCTTCTGGATGGTGACTACTCTTTTTGGTATGTTCAAAGGCTGGACGAGACCCCCCCCCCCCCCCAAATACAATTAAATTCTTTCCCAAAGTGAAGTTTGCAGGCTCACTATAAACAGAGAAACTAAGTAGAAAGCTCACTTTACAAGGGAGACTCAGCTCTGAAATCGGGTTTCCGTGTATGTAAGTAAAAAGCTCCATTCCCTTTCCCCCACTGACAGAACCTAAGATATGACATAAGCCATGTCCAAGCCAACACTCTGAGCAGAGCCAGATAGCAGAGGGGGTGGGGGTGTCCTAAGAAGAGGGAAAAACACTGAGATGCACTCAGCATACTTTGACTCTGAATGTAAATTCAACAATCTAGGGCATGCCTTAGCAAATGACTCTTTTTGATTCTTTTAGACTATTAGAATTAATGACTTTTCAGGGGGAATTTAGCTGGAAGCTTGGAGGTAATTGGTGCAAAGCATCTTTTCTCAGTTGGCATGAATGTGTGGCAACAAAATAGACCAAACTAAAGCGTCAGCATTTGTTCTGTTCAGTTTGAGGAGCAGGAAACAGACGCCTTGACGAGATTCCTCACCCGTCTTTAGGCTGTCACTGGCCTCTGAGGGGCAGTTGTTCTGTGGGACGAGTGGATATCCAGTGGTTGTCTTGATTATAGGTTAAAGTAAAAGCTGGTTAAAGACTTCCGGCAGGGAGATCATTGGTTTCACACCATTGCTCAGGTTCCCATGACCATAGGTTGGTGCTGGCCTACAGTGCTGACATTTCAAGAGAGGACGCATGCTAAATTAAACATGGCAATGTAATGGAAGAATGAACTCCCTGAACACTTGAGATCTATACGATTTAATGCATTTGGGAAATGTTGGCTTGTACAGACACATTCCTGAACACTAAGAATTCACTAGCTGCAGGACGTTATGAAGTTGTAGCCCTGTAGCATGTCGAGAATTCCCAGAAAAGCCCCATGCATTATCACAGAGTGTCTTTGTTCAAGCATGAACACTTCCATTGTGCATAAAGACCCAACACAGCTTTCATAGCAAGCTCAAATATAGCTGTGCAAGATTTAGCCTCAATGATGCACAAAACCTAAAGAGGAGAAGATGATCATGTCCTGAAGGTAAAATGCAGGTAAAGGAAAGATCGAATTAAAGTCTGAGATTTATTCTGTCATTTGTAATCCATGATAAAAACCAACAAAAGATGCATACTATAGAATAGAGGTATAAAAGAACACATTATTTTACTTTTAAAAGGATTTATTGCCCATATATATTTGCCAGAACACAATGTAAATCAGTGAACTATAATACCATGGCTGCAGTTCAACAGATACCATCAGTGGATGAAAAAGAGAAAACAAGAATGTAGACAGTTTCTTTTGGGGGAAAGTTGGCACGTTCAACTGCAAAAGTGCAGTTGTTGAAAAACAAGCCCCTTGAGACAATTTACATGCAGAAAAAAAGGAAAAAGAGAAATTCTTAAAGCTTCAACTGAACACTGTGGAACAAAGTAATTAGAATACAAAAAACATACATGTATAAACCCTTTAAACAAGTTATTATCCAAATAAAACAGGTTATTAACAAATAAAAAAGTAAGTAATCTATATTTCGGAGATGCCTGGATGACTGTGTGCCAATGTTTACAATCAGTCTATCAACAGAAACCTAAACCTGTGTTTCCTTGTTAGCTTTGGGAGACACAGCCCACATAGGTGACAACGATGGGACGTAAGTGATGATGACAGGATGTAAATGATGATGACAGGACGTAGGTAATGAAGACGTGCAGGTGTGTCATGCAGTTTTTTTTGTGCACTCGCAAAATTGTAATGTGAAACTAAAATAAAACAAATCAAATGTATACAGTGTAATAAAACATGAACCTAAGTCTGGACTTTCAGGGGTGAAAAAATCCCAAGTTTTTTTTAAAATTTTTTTTAACCTATCAGAGGTCTTTCAGATCAGCTATGCATTTTTCCTTCAACAATGTCGATAGAACATACTTAGATAGAAGTATGTATGGATTACAAAACTGGAAAACAACTGGATCTTTTAAGGTGAGTAAGCAAGACAACACGATCAAGAAAGATACAGTCCTTTGTTTTATCTCGGGACAGTCATATTTATGAAGAGGTGTGCAGAGATTCTCACCCCTCATTGCTCCCTAGCAGCTCAACAAGGGAATCACCAACAGAGCCCCTGTTAATCTATTAACACATGGGGAAAAAAGTCTGTGGTTATATTCATTATAAACATCCAAACTGATTTCCATTACGCCACGAGAATGTCCACTAGGGGGCTTGCAGGATGAGGCTGCCATGCAAATCTAGGAGGCATCCTGTAACATACTGCATAACACACTAAATTTTCCAGTTGAGATGCGGGGGAAATGAAGAGGCACAAGCTCAGAGATGCAGTGGTAGATGAACCGCAATAACAAATGCCAGCAGAGCAAACAACATCTGTACCCAAGGGGTTCTGCTTTGCAGACCAACACTAACATGATTCTGCGCGCTCAGAATCCAGGATAATAGACTTCAGACGAGATCATTCCAAAAGATTCCGAACTGTATATGCCACGAGAACCCGTCCGTTTCCATTCATCCTTTCTGCTAGTTCAGTGTAACTAACAATGGCACAAGCTGGAGCTCAAATTCTGCATCCTGTTATTAAAGTAAATAACAGCTGCATGTAGGTGTCCGTCAGTTTACAAGTGCTTTATTTTGACACATGCGAACCATAGATCAAGTCTGCCATGGCAGCTCTTTATTAGGACAGCAGCAGAAAGCCTCCGGCCTTGCGTAAACAGCCAGAAAGACATAGTTTCATGGAGGGGGGGTGAAAAAAAGAAGAAGAAGAGGCCAAGAATAAATACTGCTAACGCCCATCTTCTTTCATCAACTCTATTTGTTTTAAGTATTTGTAACAGGACACCACATCTAAACATAGTAAACAGCCTTCTTGGTTTCTTAATTAACTTGATAGTTGGGACATGTTGCTGTAGTGTTTGTAAAGTCAAATTGTGTTTACAACCAGATATTAAAAAGAGCTTTTTTTTAGTAGAAATGTTGGTGGCCTTTTGTGTGGTTCCTCGTAGATGATGTACAGATGCTGAAATTGATGACAACCTACTTGTTGAAATTCAATTGATGAACAAAGCTGGATTTACAGTTAGGATTATGACTAGATTAATGATTAGGATTAGGATTGCCGTCTGGGTTGAGGTTAAGGTTACTTGAGGTATTGTTACATTTTAGGTAAAGGAGACTCTAAATATTGTAAGTAGGAGTGTGTCAATCCGATATGGGCCAAAATCACTGGTTCGGATATGGAAAAAAGCCTGAAGGATCACGTAAATGCTTCACTAAACTTTGAGCAGCATGCTGTAATGAGAGACACACATATGAGGTGTAATACAGACAAGCAGCAGGGCTGTGTCCCAAACAGCACCCTGCTCCATACATAGTGCTACTTAAAATACAGACTCCTGCACACAAACAGTGTAAAACACGTCTAAGAGACGCTGGAGATTCAGCCACATGTTCAGAACTCCATAATGGACACACTGGTCACTATATGGGTGTAGAAACTGGAATTTTATAACTTGTATAGCGCCATCTAGGGGAAGTAGAGAGCCATTTCAGATTCAAAAATCATCCAGACAGATTATTAACAGCTGTTGAACAGAAAAAATGGTATCATTATCGGATGATACTCAAGGTTGGGTTATCAGTATTGTTATCAGACATGATATCATGCCAACACTAATTAAAAGACATTCAGCTGAATATACTCCAGTGACATTAAGCATCAATATACTTTGGTACATCACTCTCCAAATCAGTTTGAATTGTTTTCTATTTATGGTGTGGAACACAATGCACTGCCTTTGTACCTAAAAGGAAACTTAGCTTCTTCCAGGGAGCAGTTTAATTAGGGCCACATCTTGAGCCCAATGTGCAGTGCAGATCTTGAGCTGAGATCATCCTCAGACATTCATCATGGCGGCAGTGTTTTACACCCCACGGCCTAAAGCTGCTGGGCCCAGCTCCCCCTTCCCAGTCTCATTTCTCCATCTGTCTTTGTCTCTCCATCCGCAGAGAGAGCATATGTGCAGTTTGGTGACTAATGATACAGCATTGAAGGGGAACCTCAGGTTTAGGGATGTATTAAGATGACCAGAATGACCATTTCATTCTTTTCTGCATTTCCTTAACGAAACTCTGTACACAATTTAAAGACAGGATAGTGTTGAGTGTAAAACATGTGGCTGGCTGAGTTGCTCTTAAAGAACTCTTTATCTGAGTTGTTTTTATAAGGTCAATATTCTACATTTTTCTTGCACTTTGTTCAAAAATTTTTACATGCTCATTTTCCACCCCTTCTTTGGACCTCTAAAACTAAAATATGTAAATGACCTCTGTTTAAATTCGCTGACCTTTATTGTTTGGACTGAAACACTCCTTATAACTTTATCGTGAATATATGGGGCTAAACTGCTGAGGGCTAAGTAGGATAATATACAGTGGGCGAAATGTATGTACAAGCATAGGCACAAAACTAGCCTGTGACCACAACACACACTCACAATGTGCCTGAATTTAACTGGATTCACATCCAGTGCAAAGTTGCAGAGTGCAGAATTTAAAAGCACAGAGAAATAATAGAGTCATCAGCAAGCTTGAGACAAAACAGAAGATAAAAGCTCAGTAATGAAGATATAAATTAGGTTCTTTCCCACCAAAACATTCTCCAGCGTTTGTGACATTAGGAAAAAAACAGAATTCAAAATGAGCTGGTCTCATAGCTTAATTTCCATTTAGGGACTGCACATACACGGGAGTGAACAATATGTTTTGACAGTGTTTACATCCTACATTAAACTATTTTCTTTACCTAAGCAATGAAAATTCAGTTTTCCACGATTTGGTCCCTTAGAAGTGGGCGGTGCCAGGACATGACATTTTGCCATAATAAGGGAACCAATTTTTTTTTCCATACTGAGCTTCAGTCAAGCTACAAATTTTTTGCTGATGTGGAGTTGGAGACCTAAAATTTTGTTGACTGGGGACTGGGGGGGGGAGGGGGAGGGTTTGTTGGAGATATACGATCTTATTGACCCCAGGGGGGTCACTAGCATGCCGAAGTGGCCAGTCGCGTCTCTTGTGTTAATGTGTGTAATGGAAATTTGAACTGGTCTTCAAGTCCTGGGCATTTAAGGGGTTAAACCTCCTCACAGCAGATTTTGTTCCAGTAAGTTCTGGACATTCGATGAACTGTGGTGAGGGAAAACACAGGTTATGAGCATTATCCAAAATATAAAGCAACCAACAACTGTACTGAGGGAACCAGAAACATGGATTGCTACATTTTTTTGCTGTAGTTTCACTGACTATGGTGAACTATTTGGGAGCAAATAGCTCTGCCAAGTTTTTCTGCATTAGAACAGCAGGGCAGGCCTCTAACATCTCGCCTGTCATGCGGCACGGGAGACGTCAGGACAGATTCCGGGAGAGGTCAACAAGAGGGCAGCACAAGTAGTGAGAAAAAATAAAAAAATGGCTAAAATTTCCTGGGTAATTTGTAAACAGTTTGTCATTTCATGCCATATCAGTTGTGAAAAACCTAGTGCATTCTAGAGCTAGAGAAAGTACAGCAAACATGCTCACAGTGACTTGTACAAACAGAAGCTAGACAGACCTGTATAAATAACGCTACGCTCGGCTGTCATTACTCAGCCAGAAGATATTTGGGGATAATTCGCTCGCGGCCACCTTTCCTTCTTCTCTATCCATCAGTCAGCCTCTTGTGGAAAGAAATAAGCTCAAGACAGAGAGATTTTTTAATGTATTAATAGTGTCTGTGGAGACATGTAAGACATTAATACACACATCAAGAGCTCCGGTTATATGGAGTTCAACTGGGTCGAAGTAAAAAAAGGAAATTTTTGATTAGCTCTTTAAACCTATACATGAACTAGACTTGATAAAGTGCTCTTGGTTCCTCATTTGATGTATATTCGCTCTGAAACCATATTTCATGTCATTTCAAAAGTTTCCCTTTTCCTCCAGGGAAACGACAAATCTCCAGTCTATCCAGCCGAGATGCGTGGAAACGGACAGAAATGCCATGGCGCCACACTCATATTGTTTTTGCTTTAAAACCCACACCGCTTTGAGTGATTAACCATACCCCGACTCCAGTGCTCCAATGGGACGCGACCACACTCACCGCCCTCATTGGACATGAGGGGAGGCGGTCAGGGGGTGCATCTGGGATAAAGCAGTCCACGTTTTTTTCTGATGAGAGGGAGGGGGGAACAAAAAACCCACCAGTTCAGTTCTTCCACTGTGAAAGCATGACATCAGCATCATGGCATCATGCTAGATTGTTTTATACCCAGTGATTATCAAGGCTTATAGAAAGAGACTTTTTGCTGTAGCCTGAGGTTTGTTTTCTCTCCCCTGCAAGTCCGGAGTTGTGTAGTTTTCTACTTCTGCACAACCTCCCCACTGTCAGTCTCTCCCTCTTCACCTTCCTCAGTTCTCTTGTGCTCTCTTTAGTTTATTCTCAGGCCAATAAACTTAACTTCTACAGTATACTATATTAATACTCTGGTATATATGATACTACACATTACACGTCCCATACAGGAAAAAACAGACGCTACACTTATTATTAATAAATACTGTTAAAAAATAACTTGTAGACAAAAATGTTGTAAAATCAACACCAAAATGTAAACTGACTGTTTGCAAATTAAGCCATTTTAAGAACAATACGTTATTTAAATGTATGACATGGGAAAATTGGCAAATGTTATTAAATAATGAACTGCAATTATGTGTTTATAGTAATATCTTTGACCACTGAGATTTCACAATGGCTTTTTCCATACAAGATATTTTGGATATTAACTTTGCTTTTGCTTTTGCTTTTTAAAACTTATTTAACTATTAAACTAATTTGAATGAATGGAACTTCAATAACTCCACGAACACTGAACTTTTGTATCTTTGACTTCAGGTTGTGTTAGGTGAAGCTGAAAAATTTACAAAGCCAAGCATTTCTTCATCTTTATTTCAGAAGACACATCACTGCCTCTTTCAAGATCTTAGTTAGAAAACAGATCAGCTGCCAATTTCCTGACAAACTCAATTTGAGGCTTAAAGGACATCATAGCTGCTAGCACTTTTTTTTTTTTCAAGAGTGCACATTCAACGCTATTAACTATTTCAAGGCAGCAGGATACTGTAGGAATTAGTAGTAAAAATGAATTGCAAAACAAGGATTCCTTTATTTTTAGGTCATGACAGTAGGTTGTCAGTGCATGACTCGCAGTAAAATGTCTTGCCTGCAGGGCTCTAAAGTTTTAAAATGGGAAGCTTCAGGGAGTAAAAAGGGAAAAGCCAAAAGCGAGTTGCTCCACCAGAGTAGAGAGTGCTGCTTTCCATCCATTTCCAAATCCAAACAGTTTTAAAGGTCAGCCTTTATTAAAAAAAAAAAAAATCACTGTCATCAGTGATTTCCGAATTAGAAACAATGTTGAACTGAACTGAAGTTGCTTAAATAATCTGAAATGGCAATGCAAATGTCTACATTCATGAATCAAGACAGAAATAAATGATCTATAAGCATTTTCATACCCACTCTGTCAGCACGATTTAGCCTAAACTACTTAATGCTTACCTTTTTAACTTTGCTAGTATTGTTTTTCCTCGACTGTGTATCTGATTTTAACTCAGTTATCTTATCATTTTAATATTTACATCACCAGGGTGATGTAATACAGGTTTATGTCAAGAATTTTAAGAGCTGTGTTGTGATGAAGGTCAAAAAGGCTAAAGATGCCAGCTAGCTAGCAATGTTAGCATCATTTTGATCATGATTAATACACAATTCCAAGATAAACTGAGATAAAATCTTTACTATCCATTAGACTGAACTCGTTGTTGGGGTCTGCATTTGTATATTTAGAGTTACCGTTTGATTTGTAGATGGAGTGGGGAAATTTTGATTTGTCAACGGAGAGGAGGGTTGTTATGTAGAACTTCAATTTGTTGACGGGGTGGGGGTGGGTCAGGAGTTTTGATTTGTCCCCCCTGGGTTTAGTTTGTCAACAGGGGCTGAGAGGGTAGGGGTATTGTGCACTGTTACTTTTGCCACACCATGTGTTGCCACATCCCCAAATTTGTATTCATGTTTGAGATCTAGAGCTATGCATAAAACATTAGACGCCCAAGCCTAATGACGGCCCTGCATTAGCCAGGTAACCAGGCCTGTTTGCTATCATTACAACCTCCGATACATAAATACGCCCTATCTGCCAGATTTGACCAGCTATGCATAGGAGCAACTTATTGACTGGGGTCTTTCCACATTCTGTGTAAAACTAACAGAGTTAACCTGTTTTTGATTTTGTTCATACTGGTTTAGAAACCTGATGTTGTGGTTGGAATACAAGAACAAAAACTGTTAAAATATTGGTTCTGCTCAGAGTTAGACAGTCTCATTTCTGAGCTCTAATAACAAAACACTAAACCAATATTGTTTTAATTTAGCCCACAAATTGAAACTGTATATTTCTGCGTTATATTTATAATATAAATTATTAATGCAGTATAATTTCGACAAGACCCTCACATCATGAAATGTTGAGGCTTCTTATTCAGAAATGACTATTTAAAGCATTTAATTAGTGTAAAACTAATATTTAAATTATGAGTCATGAAGCCTGGACCCACTCGATGGACCCCTTAGAGTTTAAAGGGTCAGTGTCTAATGACAAGGAACAACACCGGTTTTTGTTCCGCTGATAAATGACCGCAGAGAAATGATGCACATTGTGAGCGGTCTCTACATGTGCCTTTATGAGCCTGAAAGCTAAAACCCACTGCAATCGCCTGGGCTAATACAGGCAGCCTCACATTTTCCAGTTCACGAGCACCTCAGACAGCCAAGTAAAAACGTGGTTGATATCCTGAGACACATCTCTTAGTCATAATTCCACAGTGTGTGTCTCGGTGCATGACGCGCACTATTTGTCCGTCTGGAAAACACTCTCTTTCCCAGGACCACCTCTGTTTCCTACTCATGCAGAGGGTTGAAAACCTTTAAACAACATCAAGGCTGAATGTAAATCAGCAGATGCTGAACCACAGCAACCCTGTGCCTGAGAACCAATGTGCCGCCATGGCTTTTTATCTCCCTAACTCCATTCTCTCCATTCTTTGTGCCTTATTTTCACAATCCTTCCAGAGTCTCCAGAGTCCATTTTAGACTGAAACTGTATTTAAACGTCACCCCTGACCTCACCTCTGTCCCCTTTCCAAAAGCTCTGGAAAGTCACGCTCCCCCCTTGCACTCCCCTCTCAGAGCCCCTCGTCCACAATGTCTGGAAACTAAACAAATGTCTGATCCCAGCACTCAACCAGAAGACCACTGTTCCCCCAGCTCCCCCACCAATCCTCAACCAAAGATATCTCAACAGTGAGTCAGAGTCAGCCATTTTGCTTCTTCTAACATTTTCCAGTAGGTGCAACTTATTTCCCTTAACCACGTAAAACCAATTTCACTTGCGGGTTGCTCAGTCACAAACCTCAGAGGCATTCTGCCCCCTCCTCCTTTATTTCCAGCTGAGCGCTGCATAGAGTTTCGCAATATGTCCTACAGGACCCAGTAAGGCCGAGTTCAGATTTTTTCCTCTGTAAAGATTTTCCACCATTGGAAATTTTATATGCATTTGCAGTATATTCGATCTGCTCTTGGTTTTAATGCCATTTGGGAAAGCACTGATATGGGAATTCTAGTAGAGAGATGCTTAAGTCAGTTGTGTAATACAGTGATTTCTCAAATTTACTTCACAAAATTTGGTTTAGTTTATGAAAGCCTGTTGATTAAAACTAAGCATCTTCCCCATTGGCTCCTGGAATCATCTCGTTTTACTTATATTGCTCACCGCCTTTGTGCTCTCTATCCCCCTGGCCTAGGATAGCTTTGATGTTTTTGGCTGTAAGAGTGAGTTATCCACTCTGCTGTTGAGAGTTGGGTATTGCAGTGACAACTGATCAAAATTACGTAGATCTAGCGCAAGCCTATTAAATTATTTTGCCTCTTCTACTCTTTTTACTGGAACAGAACCATATTGGAGTCAAATGTTGGAGATGTTTATAAAATATCATCCCAGTTCACTTCAGTCATGTTTGTGGGCTTAATTGAATTCACTGAGTGCATATTTCTCAATTAAGCAGCATTACAGTTCAGTGGAACCACTTAATATAACAACCTTAATTTTACCCAGCGAGTCATTTTCTTAAGTGCAATATCCAATATTTTTTACATACGTTTCTGTTGATGCCAACAGCACATATAAAGAAAATGCAGAAATCAGGCCGCATCTACCTGGATTACAGAAAATGTAATATGTATTTCTGTAGAGCGTTACAAATACAGTAAAAATAAAACACAGATATTCACAGTTGTTGTTGTTGTTGTTGTTGTTGTTTTTCTAATCTGCCGATACAGATTTGATTCCAGTATCATCCCTAAGTCATTTCCAAGAAAATAATTAGCGTCATTGCAGAAGCAATAAAAATTCAATTTTTGAATGGGGAGAGAGAGTGGAGAACTGTTTGTTGTGGTTTCATTAAAAATAATCAGCCCATGAACGTGACTGCGCATGTTTTTTTCCCGCTCACTTTCAGGCAAGAGGAGTTCACTCCACCCATTTTCAGCCTTCCTTAACCATAAATGGCTTGGTAATAGACAGCAAGTTAATACCTCCAGTGGTTCAGTGGTAAAATGCACTGTGCTGAATAAAGACAGTCAGAAGAGGCGCCAGTTCGATACCATGCTGTGTGCAGAAATTTTGTATTTATACAAACTTTTTTGGCCATAAGACCCATGTTTGGGTGTCCCCAAACGCTGTTTTGTAGCTACCATGCAATCACACTTTTCCCATGGAAATGCAATCAAGTTTTATCTACTTTCTATATGAAGCTATTCTCTTGTGTGAGATGTGAATCACAGCTGTTGGTCCTTTAGGGTGTTTTCACACTTATTCCGTTTCATCCTTTAAAGCAAACTCAGATCGATTGGTCAGCATTTTTTGCATATGTGAACACGCCAAATGAACTCGGATTCCTTTGAAGCGAACCGAACCGAGACCACTTCGGGAGGTGGTCTCAGTCCGGTTCGCTTTAAGTCCACGGCACGGTTCATAATGAACACAAAACGCTCCTGGTTTGCGTCGTTAGTTTTTGCCCTCTAGCCTTGCTGTAGGCAGATCATGTGGTACAGCCCTGGGAAACAAGGAGAAACTAGTGGCATCAGATGTTGCCTGTCTCCTTTTCAGTCTCCTGAGTCGTTTTTTTGTGTTTAGATGTAATTGTTCTGTTTTGGTTTTCCCTGTGTGGGCTATTTTCAAGAACCACCACATGAAGACAAGTATAGTAGTAGCCATCGTGTTCGAAGTGAAAACTAAGCAGTAAAGAATCCAAAGCAGTAAAGGTCTGAGAGCTCCATAGGAACTGAAGTATGAACAGAAAAGGCCCCATCTGAACTGAAGTGAACTAGAAAGAGTCCCCTTTCAAATGAACTCACACTGTGAACATAAAAAGAACTGAGTTCCCTTTCTGCTGGTCCACTTTTTGGACCACTTCTGGAGGACTGAGTTTGGTTCCTTTAAAGAGGACTGCATTTGAAAACATCCTTAAACACAAACCAAATTGTAGTTCAAATAAACCAATGAGTGAATGATGCAATGTGCAGGATTAACACAGTTATTATTTACGAGTAAGATTAATGAGGCTACCACAGATGTCCATGGTGAACCTTGGTAACACCACTAATCAGGAGTTTGGGAAACTCCCAGTAGGTTTTGGACCAATTACCGTGACCTAACTACATGCTATGATCGCATAAGTGCCAGAAGACATAGATGATAAACATTGAACACTACAACCAAGTCTGTTTTTACAGGAACATAAGGGTTAAATCAGAGGCTCCTCTGGTTTGCTGATTGTAAATTGTCTGTTAATGAATCTTTTAAAGGGTAGAGATTGGTTTGTTTAAATGGACATCAATGGCAAAAAGCACTTGAGAAGAAGCACATATCCAAGCAGGCAGGTGACAGATAACTGAATATGATGATGTCACATTCACCATAAAAGAATTTTCCATTTTATCACTAACTGGCAAGCTCAGTTATCACATAATAGCTATATTAGTTAGCCTCTAAATAAAAAAGAGCAGGAAATGAAGAAGATGTGAATGGACATATTTTAGAACAAGCTTCTTAACTAACATAACTGTTACCCATTGATAAATTAGCCGTTCTCTGTCAAGTTGGCTTTTAGTCAGCAACACGTTAGCAATGAGCAGTTTTTACAAAAACGTGATGGGATATGCTAAAATGTCAAATGTCTTCTTAGTGTGTGTGTGTGTGTGTATGTATCTCTTTGTGAGGACCAAATGTCCTTGTAAAGATAGCAACACTGGAAAATCTGCAGAAGTGGGGACATTTTGCTGGAAATATACTTTTTTTAACCACAAATTCAACTTTCTGGGAAAAGCTAAAAGAGTGGAAAGACTGCCTTTTGGTTACTGAGGTTAAGGTCTGGGTTGGGTTTAGGTGTAAGTGTAGTATTACTCAGATACAATTTTACAGTGGAATATCCTCACAAATATAGTAATATCAATGTGTGTGTGTGTGTGTGTGTGTGTGTGTGTGTGTGTGTATGTAGTAAAGAAACGGACAGTTTGGGGTGTGCTAGTCTACATTATATAGTTCCTCGTCTGAAAAAAAGTCCCATTGAGAACCTGGACCTGTTATGGAGAGACAGGAAGAACAGAGGTTTGTGTAAAAATGTGAATAATACTTATTATACATATACAGTGTTTAACATTACTCGTGTTTGACTGATGTGTCATCAGTCGAGTAGCTGTACAGGAGTGATGATTTAATAAAGGATACAAGTCCATGTTCAGACCCTTCACCCTTAAATATCATTTGTCCTTGTTGTCCTTTATCACTGTTCAGAATCAATACTGTCAGGAGCTGAGACCTTTAAACAGACCTCATGTAGTTCATCTAATAGATCTGAGATCTGTCGATAAACCCCAAGCAGAGAAGGTTATCCCAGCTTTCTGTTCTCCCTCTGAATTAAGTGGTAGTAAATGATTGTTTTGCTTTCAGTGTATCTTACCATTTAGCATTGCAGGAGGCATGCCATGGCAGCGCCTGGGTAATCTATTACGTTGCATTAATATTCATCAAAATCATGTGTGGTTGGACACAATCAGTGGTATAGAAGGAATGTTTCAGGTCCTTCCATTCTGACTCACATACCATGTTCAGTGGTATGCAAAAGCTATGCAAAAACTATAACTCCTCCACAATGTGACACATCCACACAATAATCTGCGCCACTTTGTTATACAATTTCTTATTTGGGTTTAAATCATCATCATTATTTGCACTATTATCTTATTATTATGTACAATAGTCTTCCATGTGAAATATCATGTGCAGTTTTCTTTTTGGATGCTAAATCATTATCATTATGTGCAATAGTGAAATGAAATATGTGAAATGTTACTACTTATGTCAAATACTGATCTACTACTGATCTCTAATACAGCTATAAGATAAGATAAGATAAAGATAAACCTTTATTAGTCCCACAAGTGGGAAATTTCCGTTGTTATGGCAGAAAGTGGGCAGTACAAAGGTAAGAGCAGCAAAAACAAGAGAATAAAGCTATACACAACAATATAGTATAAAAAAGCACACTACACAAGTAATACAAAAATATAAATATACACATTTGTGTGTAGCATATATATATACATATATATATATATATATGTGTGTGTGTGTGTGTGTGTAAATATAAACCTAAGTAACTGTATGTCTGTACACACTAAATAGCAGAAAGTATTGACAAAAACAGTAAGCAACAGTAAAAGTAAAAAACAGTAACAATGAACCAGACAAACTGCACCTTGCTTAGAGTAATATTTCACCCCTAAAATTGCACGTTACACCAGAAAACCACAAAGATTGCACATGTTGTACTCAAAATATTGCACACAAGAGAAAAATATTGCACACAAGAGAAAAATATTGCACACGAGAGAAATATAGCACGCCAGAGAAACCTCTGTGTATTGGTCCATGGTGTTTGGATGTGTGTGTTTGTTTGTGTATGTGGGTAGAACAGACTCCTAACCACCGTCTGTGTTACTAGTAAGTTACTCAACTGTAAGTCATTTATCTATAGTATTAATACCCAGCATTTGTGTATATAGTATAGTGTATTTCTTATGTAGAGTATTTTCTGCCGAGTTTTATAGGATTTATGTAGACTTCATATTTTATATTGTTCTTGTCTCTGTGTCTGTGCAGTCGTAACACAAGCAAAGTCCTCTAGGATCAATAAGCTCTAACATTGATTCTGAAGTTTGGTGATTATTTAATTATTTTAGTTCATTCAATTTTTTCTGTGCATTATTGCCATTTTTTTTCTCCAATTTAGTCATGTCCAGTTCTACCCACTAGTTTGGACTCCCCGAACCACAGAATCCCACCTGGAAGGGTGAAGGCCAGTACAAGCATCTTCCAAGCCATCAGAAGCTCCAGATGTTTTCCAACTGTTGGCCATGGAACATCACTGAACAGCTCAGCACACTCCAGATCTTCTGATGCACCATTCTGGGGTCTTTTCACTGAATTAGCACTGGAAAATATAAAATATAAATACATAAATATACATATATATGTAAATGTATGTTTGTATTAATTTAAATACATAAAATGTAGTCTATGGAAAAGTTATGGTGCATTTAATTTATTGTGTTTTATGTTAAATTCAGCAAATATTAACTGTGCTGTACAAATTTGCAAATAAATGCTACATTTAAGTTTGTCTCCTGTAAAGAATGTGCACTTATTTTTACCTGCATAAATCTTGATTCTAAAAGAAATTTCTCTTTTCTGGAGTTAAAAAAAGATCAGATGATAAAATGTACCAAATATAATAAGGAATGATGTAAAATAAAGTGTTGTAGCATTAAATTAATTTATTTGTTTAATGAATCTGCCAGCAAATGCCTAATTTCAGAGTAGTACCAACCAGAAATCAACCTAAATCAGTTAATATATTAGATTATGTTTGGAATCCATTGAGGCTTTTTTAAATGCTTTAGATTTTGTTTAGACTGACATGACCAAAGTGTTGAGGTGAAAACAATTAATCTGACTGGTCTGAAAGCTTCCTCCACATGCCCAGCATAAGGTGTTCATATGTGGGCACCATATCACAGGCATTTCCTCAGTGGCTGCGTCAGTGACATGCAGCCAAAGGCAACAGACCTGCGAACCCTAATGGGTCTGTGGTCACATGATCTGACTCTTCAATTAGTCGGGGTGAAAATGTAACCTTAGGCTTCAGCAAATTACAGAACAGGCCAGAGGCCATCTGTAGTCTGCAGCCTTGAGTCGGCTGGTGACATCTGTAGTTAAGAAATTGCGCCAAAACAAATGGTCTAGTGTCAACTTTGTGCTTTGCAAGGCTGGAAAAGAAAAACACCCACAAAAATCCCAACATTGAGTGCGTGTGTACGTATATATATATATATATATATATATACCCACATACACACACAATGTTGGGATTTTTGTGTATGAGGATAAACAAAAGTAGCTTGGAATAATGTGTTTCCTGCTTTCTTTGTAGCAGCCCTGAATATGACTATAACAGAGGAACACAGTAAAAGGCCGCAGCCCCAGACGGATGACTGCCTTGGTGGGGGAGCTCCGCCATGTGCATAAAAGCTTAGTGTGGAAGTGATCCTGAAGAGCGTTACAATCTGGACGCAGCTTGTGGGAGGTTTCAGCATGGAGGAAGTTTCTGTACAGCTTACATTACCACTGAGAATTGTGCGAACCTTCGGGCCCTTCAACTCTGCTGCACGTCCAGGCATTTTGTGGCTTAATCAATGTACTCACGTATCAAATACAGCCAGGAATAAGAGGCTCCAGCGCATGACAGTTCAAAGAAGAGTGACAGTATGTTTCCATGAGTAAACACAATTACACTCGGGGTGGAAAAAATACAGAGAAATTTTACTGAAGTTAAAGGATGAGGACTTTGCCAGAGTCTTACTCAGTTAAACAAGTGAGGAGCCAAGGATACACTTCAGCATTTAAACCCACTTAAGTGTATAAAAGTTAAAGTTTAAACAAATGCTTTATTTTTCTGTTTGGTGGCGTGATGACTAATTGGTCGTACTAAGCCTTGCATATAATCTTGTAGGCAGCATCATTTTACACTTAAAACATATGAATATATTACATATTACAAGTACATATGAATTTGACTGGATGTTTTAATAAAAGATGTTTTTTTGATGTATGTTTTTTTTCCTTGGAAATGTAATTTATGGTGCAGTAAATGCTTGACATGTATTAGGTAAATATGTAATGATTAATGCTTATTTTCTGGTACATACTTTGCAAGCCCATGGTAAATCATGTGAAAACTTCCAGATATACAGCAGTGCCTACTGGTAGTAATGAAGTCTGTGCAAGAAATAGTAAATGAAAATGTAAGTACGCAATTATTAATGTGAGACATTCTAGGTAATTCTGAGCAATTATGAAACTGTATCACCAAGTACTAATACTGCATATTTACCTATTAAATACTTAGCATATTTTGTATACCATAAAATAAAGTCGTACCATCATGAAGTATCATGCCATAATAAAATAGTATAATATAAAATAAAGCACTAACAATATAACTGAGTAAAAGTACGAGTATTCAAGTTCAATAATACTAAAAGGACAAATAATGCTCAAATCCAGTAATGAAGCGCAGTTACTCAAGTTTTCTGATGATACATTTTTATGTTCTGATCATTTGTCCCGTGTTCTGTCATTATGCTTCCATAATGAAGTAGTATAACATAAACTAGTACCAGTGTAATTAAGTAAAAGTACAAGTGTTCAATTTCAATAATACTCAAGCAAAGCACAAATCTTCCTAAAGCAAAAATAATGCCCAAGTACAGTAACGAAGTACAGTCACTCAAGTTTTCTGATTTTTTATGTTCTGCTCTGTCCTTACACTTCCATCAGAAGTGCTGCAGAAAGATGCCACACCTGGGACTCCCACTGAAATGTCCTTTCATGGAAAGCACTGTACAAAAAGGACATTTGAAACAAAACGGCAGACGCTGTGTTTGGAAGTAATAAGGCTTCTGGGCAGCAGCGGCTGCAGCAGTTCTGGAGGACACTTTCACCATATAATGGAGTGTAAGCTCTGGCTGCTGAAATTGTTTATAGCAATATTTGGCAGCTGTTCCCATAGAGACCTAGACCTCACTAATTATTTCCATTCTCTCAAAAGCTAGATGCAAAAAGCGTCTGCAGTGAAGCAGAGGCAGTTTGATTAAAGGTAACGGCATGGCACAAGAGAAAGCTACGCTGCATGTAATTTTGGGGTTCCTGAGGGTCTATGATGAGTGAACATGATACTGTTTGCTGTAGAGGCTCATTTTTTTTGTTTTAAATCATCCAATTTTCTCCCTAGTTGTGTAGTATCCAATTGCACCGTCTAGCTAGGACTCCCAGATCACACAATACCACCAAGCTGGGAGGGTGAAGGGTAGCACTTGCTTCCTCTGAGACACGAAAATCATCGCTGCATTTTTTTCTAGCAACATCACTAGACATTTTCAGCATCATTGGACTCAACACACTTGGAGGAGAACAGTAACTGCTAATTCTGTTGCATCAGCTAATAGGCACCCGTGCTCATGCTAAATTACTGGGGGGGGGGGCGTCCGACCCACCCAGAGAGAGCGAAGTCAAATGTGTTCTTTTTGACTTCCATCCATGAATGGCTGTAGTGTTGCTGGGGATCACTCTCAGAATCTACGTGAAAGAGCCAGTGCTAAGACAGTTGGGCTACTCAGGAGGTCTCAGGCTTAATGACTTTAATTGGCATTGTAATATTGTTCCCATCGATTTTCGATGTAATTACCTGAGAGCAACAGCTTTCAGTAACACTTTACAATAAGACTACCTAAATAAAGGCTTTATAAATAATTTATAATCAGGCTGTTAATCAGTTTGTACACTGTTTATATATCACTAATAAGTAGTTATAAACAAGTTATAACCATTTTCACATAGTTGCTGAGCTTATCTTGTCCCTTTCTCAGGGAGAATGTTAAACTGTCAACTTCATCAGATATTTGTTAACATGCTACTACCATTAAAACACCAGATCTCGCCAAACACTGAGTCTGATTCAGTGCATGACAACTGTTATAACTTGTTTACGACTGCTCAATAATGATTTATTAACCATCTACAACCTAATTAACAACCTGATTATAAATCATTTATAAACCCTTTAAAAGGGTAGTTGTACTGTAAAGTGGTATCCACCTTAATGAGGAAACCTAAGCTAATCCATCCATTGCTTTCTTCATTGCTAGAAAAGTAGTCTGCATGGCTTGCCATGACTTTATTTGTTCTGGCTATTTATTTTCTTATTTGCTTATTTATTCCCAGGGCGTTTTTATATAGTGCACAGCAAATTAAGAAGTTGGTATACATTCTGCTCCTCTGTTTTATAAACATCTCACTGAGCCCATCTGTCATTAGCGATAATGATGACCATGGTGCCATGTAAACGAAACGCCAGAGTGAGTTATAATTTCACATCAAGCATGTGACCTGTGTTTGTTTCAAATCCGGGGAGAACGCAAACAAAGGCGCCTTGCTGCTCAAGACTTTTTTGCTTACTTAACTTTCTTTGAGGTTCTAGGCTCGACTTTAACAGTGACCGTAACTCTGGTTCTACGATCCCCACTATCTACCTGAAATCACAGCTGTTTTACAGTAGACTGCTAACGAGATAATGTGAGAACAAAATCAGCAGCCTGGAAATGCAGAGCAGGGTGTGAGAATTTTTTAACAGCAAAGAGCTTTCCTTGAGAATGGTTTTGTCTTGAGGGGGAACAGTCATGCAAACAATGGATCATTCGAGCCTTAAGTGTAGAGGCTGGGACCGTTTGTTTTGAGTGCCCTCCAGCTGTGATTTCAAACCTCTCCAGCTGAGTCCTGGACCTCACTCACAGCATCTCCATCACACCAATATCACGTTCCGAGCTTCTGCTGGCGTCCTCTGTTTCTGCCTGTTTACTGTGGGAACCTCAAGATACTAGTCAGTACTTGAGCGAGCCTGGCGACTCTCCAGACGAGGCATTCCTCCGCATAAATCCTTCATTGTGTTACAGTGGAAGGTGCAACGTGGGGTTCGGCGCTTGTCACCATTCCCAATACCCTGCGTAGATGTTTTCCTTGTCTTTCCTTTCTCTTTCATCAATCCTTTCATCGCTGCCATTTTACAGGGAAGCTCTCTGACCTTGGTATACACACAGTAAAGTACCACTGCTTTATATTATGTACCTTTTCAAGTTTGGACAGGTTTGCTTGTGTTCGTGCTCACATCTATCATTGCGGTTTTAGGAGGACAGCGTGCCGATTTCTGGAAACGAGTGTAAACTTTGAGCAGAAGCCCAAGAATGGCATGTCACAATGGTAGAAAAATGTGACGGGATGAATTATTAACATGTCCTCCACCACTGTTGTGGTTTTACAGTGGTGGTTTCACAAAGAGCCTAGTGGCTTAAAAGGGCCTGAAACCTTCCAGTTAATCCAACCAAACAAAGGCATGGAAAGCTCCATAACTCATCTTCATGTCCACCTCTATGGCTTCTACCTTCCCTCTGGCTATTTCTCTGATGACCCCATCCCTGGCAGTCCTGCTGAGCACCGTTATAAAAGGCCCCCACTCCTCTGCAGGGAGAGAAAATAAGGCTGTTCCTTGCAGGCCATGTTGTAGAGAGGCTTGGACTGGCCATAGGCCACACCATTTATGGGCAGAGCTACGAGAGCACAGCTGGCTTTCCACTCAGACCTCCCTCCTTCCCTTCTTCTCCTCAGCCACTCCTCTCTCTCTCTCCTCCCCCCTCCCTCGTCTGTCTTACAAGCTCTCTGGTTGGGAGTAAATCACCTTACTCTCGGGGGTTCCAGAAAACATAGTTCACAGCTGTTTCCTCTCCTTCACCTCAGAGAGCGGAATATGCTTGCAACGTGAAATCTGTACCATTAACTAAGATAGTATATCCATCTACACATATGAAATGAATCAAAATGTCTTCACGAACTTTTTTCTTTTAATAAAACCTGCCAGAATTGAATTCGGGTTACCATTCAGATTCTGGAATGTACTGTACTTAGACAAAAAATAGAAAAAGAAAGGGAAAGGAAAGTGGGCATAAACTAGGTAGTCTCAGGAATTATTACAATTGTGTGCTTTTCACTGATATCTTAGTAAACCACTGTGATTTTAATCCGTCACTAAAGAGAGTTGGTGTGTGGATGGGACATGTGTAAAAGGCCTACACCAATTTGGCACTAATGGTAATTAAAAAAGGAGTAAAAAAAGTGAGGTAAGAGTGGGGAACTTGGGCTGTCAAACACACCTGACTCAACTCGGCAGTTATTTGGCTGGTACAAAGCAGGTAAATTGTGCTGCGCCCCCACACCCCCGCTGTAAGTGTTTATACCACAAAACATGTATATGTGCATTTGAAAATGGTTAATACAGAGAATTTAACAGCACTTAGTTTCGATGTCCAAAATCTGACTGTTTAACCCTTAGAACTCAGAGTGTATCAGTAAACTCTGATTTCAGTAAATATAAGCGGTGTAAAACAGTCTAGAACCGGTGTTTACCCTCAGAACTCAGAGTGTATCAGTAAACTCTGATTTCAGTAAATAT
>JBBPCZ010000002.1:493312-514476 GCA_037974445.1 Brycinus macrolepidotus | reverse complement strand
ATAAATGATCAATATAGACTCTAAGCTACTCTAAGCAATTTGGTTCAAGGTACTATTTTTACATCCATAAAATTGTTCAAATGTTTCATTAGCAGTCAGGTGGAAAGCAACAATACTGAAAGTAACTGTAAGCTTTATATCTGCAAAGATCAGCTGCGAGAGAGTAACTTCTTGATAATAATCTTTGAACTTTCATCTTTGCTAAGGGTCCTTTGGGTCTTAGTGGACCACCAGGGTATCCAGGAACGCCAGGTATGAAGGTAAGCCATAATTAAAAAGGGAATCTGCTTTATTCTATTCAAGAAGAGCTTTAAATCTGCAACCCAAACAGAAGTTTGGTGTGATCTTAATCAACAGAAATCTTGTTTTAGAAATTCAAGCTGCTTAACTAGTGATCCTTGTTTGATAGGGCCAACCTGGACCTACGGGAGTTAGAGGCCCTGAAGGACCCCAAGGACAGAGAGGAGAGACCGGAGCACTAGGCAGACCAGGACCACAAGGCATTCAGGTTTGCACTCAAGATCTCATTTCGCTGCGTTTTCTGCTCAAACAACTTCTTGATCTCCATGTGATGAAAAAATCTAATTTTGATCAATACAGGGTCCAATGGGTATTGATGGAGGTCCAGGCACCAAAGGTCCAGTGGTATGTAAAAGAGAAGCCAAATTAAAATAATGTTACAAATTCTGGAAAACCAGAGAACCGACAAAAATACCATTAGAATCTACAAAGACGTGAACAGTCTGGTATTCTTTTCTCCAGGGAAGTGTTGGGCCACAGGGGCCTGTTGGTTTGCTTGGTCCATCTGGGCCTCCAGGACCTCAGGGTAGCACCGGCCAGCCTGGGATTAAAGGTCAACTGGTAAGGTCTTCATAATGAACCCTGGTATGGAACTCATAGTTGGTTTTATTATGATCATAATCGTTATCGTAACCTTATGTTTTTGTTTGTTTGCTAGTTTATTTTTTGTATTTAATATACTTTATTGATAGCATGTTATGTTTATTTTATATACTTTATTGTTCCCAAAGAAAATACTTTATTGATCCCAGAGGAAATTGAATCAGGGTCCCTCAGTAGTGTCAAAGTTAGTCCTGGGATTCAAACCCATGGCCATCCGATCAAAGGGGCGACTTCCACACCACCAGGCCACCAGCTGTTTGAAGCCCCAGTCAGGAACCTGTGTAACCTACAGGGTTTAAATCAGCAAGAACAGAAGCTCGTAAACCACATCAGTATAACCAATTAGACTTGTCCAATAAGTACAATAGTTTATCAGATCTCTGATTTTTATGCAAAGTAATTGCAATGAGGAAAATATTTGTGTGATAACATTAAAAGGGAATTCAGAATTTTCTTTTTATTTTCTTTTTAAATATTTGAATAGTTGAGATGAGAGTCAAAACAATATCCATAAATAAAGATATTCAGTTGATTAGGCCTCATGCCATTGCTATTATTCCTAACTGAAGCAATAAAACAGTTGTCCACGCCTGTTTCACCTCAAACTGATTGGAGCATTATTTCTCAGATTAACCTTTTATCTCTATTTTAAGGGAGATGTTGGTGTTCCTGGATTTAAAGGAGAAGCTGGACCAAAGGGAGAACAAGTAAGTTATTTATGGTTTGAATATGGGTTGGTTGGAGTTTGGAGGAGTCTGAAGAAATATGAAATAAGTAAAGCAGCCCTATTCGACTAGATCAATAGGAGAAGCTAATATTATTTTCAATAGATATAAGATAAAGTCTGAACACTATGATGCAGGGACCTCCAGGAGCACAGGGAGTGATCGGACCTCAGGGAGAGGAGGGAAAGAGAGGACCCCGAGGAGATTCTGGATCTATAGGACCTCTTGGACCTGTTGGTGAAAGAGTGAGTCAGAATTCCTCTTCACTCTTTATCTCATGTCATAAATAAATGTATTTATTTGCAATATGTTATCTCTTGTCATGAAAGAAAATCATATTTTCATATCATTATATTTCAGGGAGCTCCTGGAAATCGGGGTTTTCCTGGTCAAGATGGACTACAAGGAGCCAAAGTAAGGACACAGGCAAAATGCTACTGTTTTCTGAGCAATCTCTGAGCAATACAACAAAAAAGTAATATTTATCCATGCTCTTCCGAGGGTGCACAAGGAGACCGTGGCATAACTGGGACATTAGGCCCTAAAGGTTCCACTGGAGATCCTGGAAGACCAGGCGAACCAGGTCTACCAGGCGCAAGGGTAAAACTATAAAATCCATGCAAAAACATCTCATGCTACTCTTCTTTCTGATGTTTCTGGCATTTTTGATGTATTCTTTCATGGTCCTCTGTCTTGTTTACCACAGGGTTTGACTGGTACTCCTGGAGTTCAGGGTGCTGAAGGAAAGCCAGGACCTCTGGTAGGTTCGGCCAGTAATTTAGACTGGCATGATCTTTATAGGTACCTTTTAGAAGACTCACATTACCTGATTTGTATTACTCATACTTAGAATATAATGACAGAAAAAAGACAGAGCTAACGCAGTTATTTATTCTCCTAGAAAAGCGTAGACTTTTGACTATGGTACTGAATTCACCCAATTAAGATTTATACATAGCATAGAAATATCATAAAATAACTGGATTACAGTATAACTGGCTGTGCTTCGTGTAGGGTGCAACGGGAGAGGACGGACGCCCTGGGCCTCCAGGATCGATTGGAACCAGAGGTCCAGCAGGATCAATGGGACTCCCAGGCCCCAAAGGCTTTAGCGTGAGTTACTCATTTGATTGTTTTTCAACAACTTTTCACGATCCTGTGTTTTCACAGTTCTTTGATGGATCTAATCAAATATTATGGTGTTATTCAGGGGGATCCAGGAAAGACCGGTGAACAAGGGTCACCAGGCGCTCCAGGCCAGAGGGTAGGTAACACTAATAGCTACAAAGCTCTATTAGGTAATGACAATCAAATATAGATTAGTAGTCATGTTGCCTTGTCTTTCATGTAGGGGCCACCTGGGAAGGAGGGAGAAGTTGGTCCACTCGGTTCTGCTGGTCCTCCAGTAAGTGTATCACTTATCTTCTCATTTATTTTAGCAATTATTTATTTTGCATTACACACATTAAAACCAGCCATATCAATACTGGATGCTTTATCTTAATAATACAGGGGCCAGCAGGTGACAGAGGAGAACAGGGACCTCCTGGAATGCCTGGCTTTCAGGTAAGCAATTGGTGCTAACTGTTAGAAGCATTCAAAGTATGGAAAGACAGCAGTAAGTATGTAAACCAATTTATCTTTGGTTTTAGGGATTGCCTGGACCACCTGGTCCAGTGGGAGAGTCAGGGAAGCCTGGTGATCAGGTAAACAATGAAATGTGTCTCAAATTCATCAAATACAATTTCAAATGTTGCTGTTTGACAACCAAAATACATCAACCACTGTATATACATTAAATAACATACTAGTTTTTCCTTTTGTTTAGGGGATCCCTGGTGATGGTGGACCAGTGGGACTAATTGGACCAAGGGTGAGTTTTCCTGTTTTACAATATAACTATATTGAAAAACAAGTTCTTTTAAACTGATTTTAGTTTTATGGGATTCATGAGTGTGGTTCAGATCCATGTTAGAAGTTCATGGGAAAAAGCAAAGGGTCGAGTTGAGTGGTTAGCGCCCTCCTCGAAGCATGTTCATAAAAACGTAGCAGAAAAAAATGTAGTAAAATGTGAAAATGTAGTAGTCTTGCACACTTTGGAAGAGTGTAGATCAGTGGTTCAATCAGAAATACTTATATTTAACACACTGACTCCCTATATGCATGTGTGTTCTAGGGAGAGCGTGGAACTCCAGGCGAGAGAGGAGAACTTGGGCCTCATGGATTGCCTGGAGCCAAAGGTATCCCAGGAGCACCTGGACCAGATGGGCCAAAGGTAAATTTGACTTGTATAGCATTCTAATTGCTATGTATAATCATCAAAAGTATATTTTAATTAATACTACTCGGCAATAAGTGATGCGAACATTGAAGAACTATTCAGTGACTGTGCAAAACCATCTCTCCTACAATTTCAGCATATTAATCTATTTAATTACTCACAGGGAAGTCCTGGCCCCACTGGTGCTTTGGGTGATCTGGGTCCTCCAGGTCTTCAGGGAATGCCAGGAGAAAGAGGAATCTCTGGTCCACCAGGTCCGAAGGGTGAGCGAGTAAGTAAAACAACCACACGAGTCACAAGTTAAGTGGGTATTCTGTGTGTGGATATATTCAATGTTTCCTATCAATTTTGCAGGGTGCACTTGGAGAGAAAGGATCAGAGGGTACTCCTGGAAATGATGGCGCAAGAGTAAGCTTGACAAACTAATTCCTCAGTTCATCTTAGATCTTCTCTCCATTATAACTGGAGAAAAATCCTTTTTCTGTAATGCAGTAGTGGATTGCAGAGCCAAACTTGCAAAGATATCATTATCTCATTTTTTTTAATGCACCTTGGACGTGTTTTTACTTAGCTGTCTAGAATAAGCAGTAAATACTGACTACAAAGGATTTGGCATTAATGTAGAACTGTGGATGCTGGCAGTGTTGGGTGAGCAATTGCGAAGGAATTCTTTGAGAGGCTTGCATTAGCTTGCCCAGCATCCTGAGGGCATTTACTGTTTTTTTAATGGGAGGATCATCTCCTAATATAGTTTCCTGTAACCTTCACAGGGGCTTCCTGGACCGCTTGGCCCTGCAGGCCCCCCAGGCCCAAGTGGTGAAAAGGTAAACAGATGTTCAGTATCAAAGTTTCAACGAATGCTAACGAAATTGTTGTTAAACTATCATATCATCTAACATATGACATGCTCTTAACAGGGGGAACCTGGCCCTAAAGGACCACCTGGACCTCAAGGATCAAGAGCTATGCCTGTAAGTAAGCTCCAAATGCAGGGTACTGATTACATTAGGACACAAACAAAGCTATTTGTAAGTACACATATGTTTTCTTTTAGGGAGCTCGTGGTGAACCTGGGCCGACGGGGGCTGTTGGCTTTCCTGGACCACCTGTAAGTTCATATACTTTATCATTTAATGATGAAACTGTCATTTCCATTATGGCCTATGTAAACTGCACTTAGAAAATGCACAATTGATGATTCAGTATGATTCTGTCCCACACAAAGAGGCTTCATACTATTCTTATTCATATTCAGGGTCCGGATGGTCAACCTGGAGTGAAAGGAGAACTAGGTGAGCCAGGACAGAAAGGGGACGCTGGATCTCCTGGACCTCAGGGGTTGGCTGGACCTCCAGGGCCTGTGGTAGGTGTCAAGAATCTCACAAATGAAATTTGTACTCAAGCCACTCCAAGAAAACATCCTAAAGGACATTCCTGAATGTGTTTTTTTCACAGGGCACAGTTGGTGTGGCTGGACCAAAGGGTGGAAGAGGCACACAAGGAGCACCTGTTAGTATTTTTCCTGCATATTCAGTCTCTGACATATGACATCACTGTGATCTACTCATGCTTCTCTGATGTTTGGTCTCTGTTACTTGTACTTTTGTGCTTTCACAATCAAAGTGTTCATTTTTCAGGGTCCTACTGGCTTTCCTGGATCTGCTGGAAGAGTTGGTCCACCAGGCGCAACTGTGAGTGTCCTTTGTCAATAAAAAGAGATGAAGAACTCATTTGCTTAAAAAAAAACAACAAAAAAACAAATTGCACTTACGTACTAAGTCACCTTGTCATAGGAATTGTGGAACTTTCTGTCATTTAGGGTCCTATTGGTCAGCCGGGACCCATTGGCCTTCCTGGAAAAGAGGGTCCACCTGGTCTTCGTGGAGACCACGGACCACCAGGACGCCAAGGAGAAAGAGGTCCACCTGGGCCTGCTGGAAGCCCTGGAGACAAGGGAGACCCTGGGGAGGATGGACCGACAGTAAGAACTGCATCAGCATTAAAAAATAAATACTTTCTAAAACACTTACATGAAGTGCCCCTGACAAATCAGTAGTAAAGCTATCAGAAATGGTTCAGAACTATAGAAATTAATACGTAGATTTGCTAAATGGTCTCAACATAATTCCATTCACCTTAGCCACACTGGCATTTTGGTGAATTAACTCTCTTTTTATGAATCAAATTAAATGGAATAGAAAATTTTACCATGAAATCACTTCTGTTTAGGGTCCGGATGGTCCACCTGGCCCTGCAGGAACCACTGGGCAAAGAGGAATCGTGGGTCTTCCAGGACAGAGAGGAGAGCGTGGCATGGCAGGGCTACCAGGGCCAGCTGTAAGTGGAGGAATGAATGACTGATGCTTAAATGGGTCTGTTTTCATACTCAGTGCTTCACTTCAAAACAGTAATGTTCAAAGCACATACAGGATGGACTGTACATTACTTATTATTTTACAAATGACACAGAAGAAATGGAAGGGTTGCCTTCTTCACATATTTTATTGTGCTTCTCTTTTAAAGGGTCCTCCAGGTAAACCCGGATCGCCAGGGGCTCCAGGAGACAAAGGCCCCCCAGGCCCAGTTGGACCACCAGGAGCTAATGGACCTCGAGGTGATCCTGGCCCTGAAGTAAGTTTTAACCAAACCCTAAAATGAGCTGCGGTGTTCCAGTGCTTTTAAACAGCTCTCTGAATATAACACTGATATAACTGATACGAGTTCTTCTTCTGTGTTATTGTGTTGCCTTTCTACATATAATGGACTAATCAGTTTGGTCAGTATTCTTCATTCAGAATAGCTTGCATTTTAGACATTCACTTCTGGCAATATCTCAGATGATGTGAAAAATACTTTCTAACATGCTTACATTAAGTGCCCCTGACAAATCAGTAGAAGAGCTAGGAGAAACGATTCAGAACTATAGGAATTAATACGTAGATCTGCTAACTGGTCCCAACACAATCCCATTCAGCTTAGCCACACTGGCATTTTGGTGAATGAGTACTCCAGAGCACCATGAATCCATTATGAATGAAATGAAATGGGATAGAAAATAAGTGTAGTGCGAGTCCAGTGTGATCTAATCACTCACCTTTGGAGGCAGTCAGGGATGCACATTTCAGGTTTATGTGCAATAGTTTCACCATGTTCAATATTGTGCAATTTTTTATCGGGTGCTGAAACATTATCTTTATGTGCAAAATCTTATTATTATGATGTGCATTAGTCTAACCATCTGAAATATCACTCTTTGTCAATATTACTGATCTACTACTGATCTCTATTACACCAATAACAGACTCCTAACCACCATTAGTGTTACTAGTAATTCACTTAACTGTAAGTTATTTATCTATAATATTAATACCCAGCTTTGGTGTGTATAGTATAGTGTATTTCATATGGAGTATTTTCTGCAGAGCTTTTACTGGGTTTATTTAGACTTTATATTTTATATCGTACTTGTCTTTGTATCTGTGCAGTCGTAACATATGACCACATGTCATTAGTATGCTGGAGCATCCTAGGTGCATCATTGAGAGCCATGAATAACCATTTACTCATAGGAAGTGTCATCACAGCAGAGACCACAACAAAAACTTCTTTTCCAAGTTGTGCAAGCACTCCATGCCAGCAAAACATTCATAACAGTCCTTACACGTACACAAACAAGCACATTTTTGTCTGACAACAAGTGCAGCAGGAGACAGATGGAGTGAATGTGTGTGGCATCTTTTCTCCAGTCGTGAAATCTGGACATAAATGATCACTGGAGACGCTTCTGATATGCATGGAAGCGCCACATCTCTTTACGATCAAACAGTTCTAGTCTGATATTAATACCGGGTCTGAACAAGATCTTTTAAATGAGTTTACATTTTGGATTGGCCCGGAGATGTTTAGCAGAATGCTGATGTTGCCTAAATGCATAACATCTTCTAGTAAATATTCAGCGCATAGCAGATGTTTCCCTAAATTAAAAAATCAGGAATTTCAACCATGGAATAATTCATGAGGTGGATGAAAGATGGAGAATTTGGAAAGTTATTAACATAACTATTGACTTGTGTGTGTGACTGATAGGGACCTGCTGGTTCTGATGGCCCGCCAGGAAAGGAAGGACTCATAGGAGCGCGGGTAAGATCTGAGAATTTTAAGGCTTAGCATTTATATATATATATGTATGTGTGTGTGTGTATGTATGTAGTTAACTTTACATGCAGTTTTTCCAATATGTAATATTTAACTAATGTTTCTATGTCTCATTTAGACTTATAAACTATGACTGTCTCTGTAGGGGGACCGTGGTGACCCAGGACCAGAGGGATTGATTGGGCCGAGAGGAGCACCTGGTCCTCCCGGCCCCGTGGGTGCTACCGGAGGCCCTGGAAAGAGAGGAGATGCAGTACGCATTGTGACATTTCCAACACATTTTTTAACAAAATTAAAAAATATGTCATGTTTATAGATTTGTATTCTGTCCACATCAACCTGAATTATTCACACAGACTTTCTCCACAGGGTTCAAGAGGACCTGTAGGGCCTCCAGGTCCAGCAGGAAAGAGAGGTCTTCCAGTGAGAAATCTTTACAATAATCTTAAAGAAATACAAGTGACCATGTCTGTTTTTAGGAACTTTGTGCATAAAGTTTGTAGTAAAATATTGCAGTAATTGTTAAGATAAAAAGACATTACAGCAGCTTTATCTATTCCGCTGACACATTATAGGGACCACAAGGACCTAGAGGAGATAAGGGAGAGTTGGGAGATCATGGAGAAAGAGGACAGAAGGGACATAGAGGATACACAGGTTTACAGGGGCTTCCTGGACCACCTGTAAGTATTGTCTCACCTAAAGAGGCACTTTCGGTACTATGTGTTAAGTCAGCATGGATAATATTAATTAAAATGCCTATATTGACTGATTGATTAATAAGCATACATTGTATTTTTTGTCTGTGCTTAATTTCTTTCTCTGAAGTTCAATTACGGCTTTTATGTAATTTTTATACCGAAAACAGCCGTTATTAATTTTTACATTACCATATTCCAACCTCTCTGTAGCACTTAGAATTATTTTTTTTAATTTACCATCCACTTAAGGCTCAAACTACATTTCTTTCAGATCTTAGAGAACTGCTCACCTCAGCTTGCTCTGTGCGTACTGAGGTGGTGTTGCTAGGGGATTTTAACGTGCAAGTTGATGAAAATTCATCTAACACAATGAATGTCTGTCTTTACCACAGTGCTATACGCTTAAGCAGCATTTCACCATTCCCGCTCACCCTGGTGGGCATATACTTGAGCTGATATGCACTTCCAGTAGTGTCGATATTTCAATACTGGGGTCTCAAGTGGGTAGTTCAGATCACAGCTTGATTGATTTCAGAGTAAGATTGCCCCTTATGAGGCAACCGACGAATTCATATTGAAACCTAACATCTGTCAACCCAGTCTCTTTTTCTGCTGCCCTTGATGCACCATCAATTGCTCCACTATGCCTCTTTCCTGTCCTGATCATATTCTGTCTCTTTACTCCTCCATTTCTGTAGTTATTGATGCACTTGCTTCTATTAAGGTTATGTGTGTACTGCTGGGTGCCTATATAGAAAAAACAGCCTCACTGTTAATTTCCAACCATTTGCTGACCATATGCAGCAATATAGAAATACCCTTAGTACTGCTCGCTTCTCCTACATCTCCTCCTACATTAATACAGCTAAGTGTAGGTCTAAAACACATTACAGTAAAGAGACTTGTGCATCCTCCAGTTCTCAGCGTCTGTTGAACTCTGTGATTCCTTTCTTAAACATTTTGTGAAGAAGTCTTTTTTCCTGACCTCCCACCTCTGTCACAGTTTGAAGAATTTGAACTTACTAAGAAATCTAATTCTTCGCACTAATTCAGCTTGATCCTGTTCAAGCTTCCCTCCTTAAAATCTGTATGACATCAATTATCCCCACTCTTACACATCTTAGTAGCTGTTCTCTTGCCACCAGAGTGGTTCCACTTGACCTAAAAAAGCATCTTTTTTTTCACCAATTCTCAAAAAAACATCCAAGTGACGTTAATAATAACAGGCCAATCTCCAATTTACTGTTTTTTGCTATAATTCTTGAGAAGGTTGTTGCATCCCAGCTATAGCCATATCTCAAATTAAATACTATTCATTAATCATTTCAATCTGGTTTTAGACAGTCACATAGTACAGAGACACCATTGCTTGGAGTTTTAAATGGTCTTCTCCTCATGTCTGATGTAGGCTTACTCGATATTTGGTTTGCCTTGATCTTAGCTCTGCATTTGACTCAATATCTTGTGATATACTTCTAGCTCATCTTACAGCTATTGGTATCACTGGCACAGCTTTGACCTGGTTCAGTTCTTATCTTAAAGACAGGAAGCAGTTTATTTCAATCAAACAACATAAGTCATGTTTGGGTTTGGTTAACCAAGGTGTTCCTCAAGGTTCTGTCCTGGGACCTATGCTCTTTAACATATACATACTGCCACTTACTTAACATGGTTTGGGATTTCACTGTTATGCTGATGATATGCACTTACAAGGCATATTACATAAGTTCCTTCTTCCTCATTATCCACCTGTGTCCAGTATGTTTTGGAGCTTTTACACTGTTTACATATCATATATAGCTCTTTTATTTTAAATAACCCAAAAACAATCAGTTTTCCATGATATGGGCTACATTTACATCACTGTGGAATTGTGCATATTGTAACTACACCAAAATAAATATTTGAGAATCACACGCTTGTCTATTGAGATACTGATTCAACTAATGTGAAAGTGGTTCAAATAGACTGCACATTTGTAAATGTCCAAGCAAAAATGACTCTTCTGGAGAATTCATGCTCATTTCATCCATAAACGATTCATGTTCTGTATTTAGGGTACAACTGGAGATCAGGGACCCCCTGGAATTGTTGGGCCAAGCGGCCAAAGGGTAAGTGCCTCAGTTCCAAAGCTTATAAGATCATTTATCTACTGTATGTAACGTATTAGGTGATAAAAAGAAAATTTCTCACCTTGTAGGGGCCAGCTGGACCAATTGGACCACCAGGTAAAGAAGGCTACATTGGACAGCCTGGGCCAATGGGACCACCTGGATCAAGAGGACTAAGTGGGGACACTGGACCAGAGGCATGTATATTTAGTTTCAATGCATCACAGACTCCAATATTCCAATATGGGGTTTGCCAGACCTTCAGAAAAACATGTATTTACCTGGGCAAGGAAGAATCCAACAAGATGCTAGATACATTGTGCAGTAATGTTGTATCATGTTGAAATGACTATTTTCTGCATTTTCTCCCAACTGAATGGATGCAGTCTTTCTGCACCTCATCAGTAAGGTCAACATCAGTGGACAGTGCATTTCTCAGGAAGTTACTGGAGCCATGTTTGCTGAAAAAAAAAAGAAAAAAACGTTCCCCACTGCCCGACCTGCCTGCACTGCAACAAATAGGAAAACTCCAAAATTCTGATCCCTTTATCAACATGATGCAAAAGAAGCCTGGATTTACCTAACCAGGCAACTTTTTTCCACTCATCAGTGAACCAGCTCAAGCAGAAGCTTGATGCTCCTGTGCCCACTCTCATTATTCTCTCTCGCTACCTGGCATTGACTAGAGGGAGACGGGTTCCCCTTTTGAGTCTTGTTTTCTCTCACAGTTTCTTCCTCCAGCTTTAAGGAGCTCTTCCGCTCCTCTGCCGCCTTTAGCTCACTAGGGGCTCAGAGCCGGATTCTGAAAAGCTGCATTGTGACAATATTAGTGGTAACAAAACGCTACATAAGTAAGATATGACTTGACTTGATCCACTGGAGATGCTCATACTTATGCTTCCCTGAAATCGATCCCTGAGATGTTGTAGCCCATTCGAGATAAAGTTCAAAATGTGGAAATGACATTCTGCACAAGATTGTTGAATGTGGATGTGATTTTCCAGGATCTGGCCTATCCTGTTTCCTTGGACGATTCTCACCATTCTCCTTTCCATCGACAGAATCGGCAGTTTTTCGCTACTTGCTTCCTTAATACTCAGTTGAAATGACTCTGTCTGAAAAGCTCAGAATGAAAACCATCTGGGGTATTCTAGTACTTAAGACACCATCATGCCACATTAGAGACTACAAGGTTGCCAATTTTTCTCACTGCAATGTCAGCTGAAGACTAGAGTCTAGAAATTCTGGTCTGCCTCATTTATACCACACACCACAGTCATGTAATGTATGTATGACTTATGATGTATAAGTGCTATGTACAATTTGTGTGAAATTAGCATGTGCTGGCATAACTGCATTACTACACTTAGGGGGTGGAAGTAGCCTAGTGGGTAAAACACTTGCCTGTGGACCGCAAAGTCGCTGGTTTAAACCCCCTCCTCTCTCTCTCTCTCCCCCCCCCCCCCCCAAACCTCATACCATTTTGTCCTTGAGCAAGACACTTAACCCTCAGTTGCTCCGGGGGGACTGTCCCTGTAACTAATGATTGTAATTCACTCTGGATAAGGGCACCAGCCAAATGCCCCCTTTATGTATTTTATATTTTGGATTTACATTTGCGGTATTCTTTGTGCTTAGTGCAGACCTTTTCTTTCTGATTCTTTTACAATCAGGGACCTCCTGGAGAACCTGGTCCTCCAGGTCCCCCTGGTTCCCCTGGACCCCCGACTGCTGCTATGGATGACTTGTTTGGAGGCCCTCAGGATTATGATGCTGGTCCTCCTCCTCCCGAATTCCCAGAGGATGAAGCTCTACCCAAATCCAATTCAACAGATTTGTTCCAAGCTGACCCAGGAGTCCAGGCCACCTTGAAGTCTCTCAGCAGCCAGATCGAGAGCATGCGTAGCCCTGATGGCAGCAAAAAGCACCCTGCCAGAACCTGTGAGGACCTAAAGCAGTGCTATCCCATGAAAAAAAGTGGTGAGTACACCCCTGAGATCATGAGGGTCATCTCTGTATCAGTCTCTGCTTTGCGGTGGCGGACATTTCAAGAAATGGATACAGATGTAAGGGACGACCATAACAGTTTCTGTTTCTATTCTTAACATAGCTGCTTTTGTAGAATCATAATTAACATTTCGATGTCTCATTTGTGATGCACAGGAGAATATTGGGTAGATCCAAATCAAGGCAGTGCGGAAGATGCCATTAAGGTATACTGTAATATGGATACTGGAGAAACATGTATCTCAGCGAACCCCCCCAACATACCTCGCAAGGCATGGTGGAGTTCTCGCGGAAATAAACCTGTGTGGTTTGGAAGCATGAATGGTGGAACTTACGTGAGTACATTTTACTTATTCAATATACTGGCATCATTTATAGACTCCTGGAACAAACCTCATGTCTCCAAAATGGAACTTTACAGCTAGGGAAAAAAATTTATAATAACTTATAATACATAACATTGCAAAAGTTAACTTCAGACCAGGTCTGCTTAAATTGTCCTACAGTGTAAAGCCTAGCTGGTGTTTTCAAGTGGTAAAATAAAGAAAACAAAAATGGAGATACGAAGAGTTGTTCAGACAGTGTCAATAAATTCTTGAGCTTAAATTACAGACATTTTGCAAGAAATTGTAAAAAGTAAAGTAAAATTCCAGCTTGCACTGTAACAGATGAAAATGACGAATACAAGTAAGTGCAAGTAAATTTGCCTGCACTTGTTTTTGTTCAGTTCACCTATGGAAACAAGGACCAGCCACCCAACTCAGTCACAGTCCAGATGACCTTCATCCGCCTGCTTTCTAAGGAGGCCTCACAAACCATCACGTACCACTGCAAGAACTCTGTGGGCTACAAAGATGAAGCAACTGGAAACCTAAAGAAAGCAGTCATCCTCAAGGCCTCCAATGATCTTGAGCTCAAAGCTGAGGGAAACAACCGTTTCAGATACGCAGTGCTGGAGGACAGCTGCTCTGTGAGTTTACTCCAGGTTTTCTTTTTCCTCCAGGTTCAGGGAAAGGTAGATAAGGGTTCCTTATAAAAGGCATATAAACTGAACCTTCAGTAAATATGCCTAAAAACACCAAGATTGGTTTTCAGTGTGATACCTAATTGACACTGAATGGAGAATTCCAGATCAATGGACGTGAAACAAAGAATATTTAGAGTCTATAGTTGACAATTTACTCCTTTTCTACACTAATAAAAACAATATGTCTCTTTCTCTTCTTACAGCAAGCCAGCGGTAACTGGGGCAAGACCGTTTTTGAGTACAGGACACAGAAAACAGCAAGATTACCTATTGTGGACATTGCCCCTGTGGACATTGGTGGTCCTAATCAGGAGTTTGGCATCGACATTGGACCTGTTTGCTTCTTGTAGAGTGGACAGCAGCGATGCATTGAAGAGAATCCTGAGACTCTTGAACTGCTGACATGCTCAGCCTTGTACATAAAGGTACAGCGGACTGTTCCGGCCCTGTAACAGGATATTTATTGTGCCTTTCCAAATCCGTCAAGACCTTGCAGGAGATTTCTGGCTCCTATTAGTACATTTCTTAACCGAAGCGCAGATCAAAGAAATGTCACCTTTATTCGGCTCAGTGACAAAAGATATGCGGACAGATTAGCAAAGTCTATCAACTGCTATCTGAAATTATGTTCATTCCAATGGTCTTAAACAAAAGTCAGATTGAAAGGCTACTGTAACACAATAGACCCATTTAGAAATTGTATTTACATGTTTTCCTTTTCTATTTTGATACATTTTTTGTTTTCCATTTTAATTTTTTTTCGTTCAAAGAAAACATATGGTGCTACAGAAGAAAGTGGAAAACGGTGTTTCTAACAAATGAAATCTCTATTCTGTTGCAATGTATCATGTTTGAATGCAATTGACCATTAAAACTGAACACATTGATTCATTAGCGTAAGCTACCTCGTCTCACTGATCTGGGATACGTGTTGTAATGTCAACGCACTTCCTCCTGAAAAGCAGGGTAAGGCAACGCAAATAAACGCCTCAGCGTCAATGCAAATAAAACTCAGCGTCTCGTTAAAAGGTGCATCATTTCATTTGTTGCTCCATTACCTTAATCACATACATATGACAATTAATGCATGGTAGGTGTAAGACTTTCGTGGGTTATCATTATTTCTTTTAGCCAATTACTTTACAGTACTTTGCATGTACTTGGTTTCAGTCATAATATATTGAAATAAGACACAACTGCATCATAAGGGCAGATCGTGGGCATGCTTCTTTTTTCTTCCTTTTTTTTTTTTTTAAGGTAAAATCATAGTTAGAATAACCCATGGTTTTAACGATTAGCCATATTTTCTGAAGCATGTTACACTTTACCAGCCACGCACTTTCCTTTTTTTTAAACTGGTCATCAAATGCCCTTTGCAAAAACTGGCTGGAAAGATATTATGTATTTTGCTTTGCAAATTAAAACATATCCATGGTGATTCCTGTTTTCCTTTTTGTTGTCAATAATGAAACTTTTTCTTGCTACTCACGGCTGTTTCAATGACCCGTATTTCTCTTCCTATATTTTTATGCATGATTTTTTTTTAGCAGAAATAAAGCAAAGAATGTACATTACTATGACTGAAGCATTTGACACATTAAAAAATCCTTTTTTTTTTTTTACTGTAATATAACAATAAGGCTGTTTATTAACTGCGGATGAACTGCTCTGTAGTTTGCCATAGACTGGGGATCAGCAATGAAAAATGGATTTACTACTTTTATGGATTTCTACATGTTTGGACCCTCGACAGTGTTGCAGAATTGTACTGAAATCATCATTTTGTGAATATTATTTGAACTTAAATGTTATTTAACATGTGACCTGTGCAAACAAAGTGTAATGGTGGGATAAGCTCCTCAAACAAGCATCGAAGAGAATAAAAATACTTATTTAAAAAAAATGGAAGATTGCACCTTACACTTGTTTGGGAACTCCAGCACGTCTGGGCCACATCTCCACCGGACGCTCTTCTCAACCATGCCATCGCAGAGTCATCTTCAGGAAGACGCGGAAGAGGACGCGTTCACAGGGGATTGCACTTTTAGTCCACCAGGCATGAGAAACCAAAAGACCACGCTTTCATGTTTGGAATCGGTCAAACTATGTTTTGTTGATTTTCTACAAGAAACTTAATATTTTATTTCTGAAAATATTACTTCACAATTTCAATTTATTTAACAAATTGGAAAAAAATAAAACAATATATAAAATGTGCCATAACACTGGTGTGAAGAATGAGTCAAAGGGGCATCTCACTACATAATACAGCACTTTCGACACACAAACACAGAATCTACAGTTTGGGCTAGAAGTAAATCAGCTCCATCTCTGCAGATTCTTATGACCTGCTGGTGGGGCTGCTGTATGTAGCTCCACAAGAGTCCAATCAGTTTGTAGTCATTTGAAGCTGACCATGCTGTGGAGAATGTGTAGTCATTTAAAAATATATACATATACACTCAAGTTTAAATAAGTTTTGCAATGAACTGTATTATTTTTCCATGTCATACATCGTAATAAACCACTCAAACTACAAAGTAAACGATATGTTCTTAAAGACCTGCTTTTCCATAATCTGCATATCAAGCAGACGGTGCTACAAAAACCATTCCCTTCTTTTACACGTTAAACAAGACACACCAGCCAATGATGGACAACAAGGTGATTTCAGAGTACTGTCTTTAATGACTACAACAGCAAAGGCTAAAATACTGCATACAAAGTAAAAGAACAAGTAAATAACATATGGACAGAGTTTTTTGTTTTTCCCAAAGTGCTTCCTGGTGCAAGAATATACTAAAATATATAATACCAAATTAAAATGCAATACAAGTACACATTATTATGCAAATAATCCAGCTATGTAGTTATAAAAGTCCAGTTAAGAAAATATTACAATGACTCCATCGCATGTGATCTTTCTTGTGATCTACTTTAGTAAAAGAAGGGTGAGCTTCCAGTATTAACAGGTTTGTTAATGCATTACTTTTTTTTAGGTAAAAGTAACTATGTTAAGCTGCATGCCATGTTACAATGGACTTTTGTCAGGAGTAATGAAAAAAGAAAGCTCTGTGTGTGTATGTGTGTGTGTGTGTGTGAACATGGTGAAGAACAGGATGAGTTCTGATACTGGTTCTGATATCTTCACCACAGGGTATACCATCATTAGGACTATCTACATCCTTCAGTGCCTGCACACGCAAGGGGCCTCAAAACTACATGACTTCATTACAGTTCTTACAAAAATAGTGATCTAGCGTTCTGAGTTGAATATACATTTTTGTAAACCAAATTCAAATGCAAATACATATAAATCTCAAGATGAGAACATTGACATCTTGACTGTAGACCCAAGTTTGGCACTTTAATACAAATGGGGCTAACAGTTACGTAACAAAAACGTCCTCTTGGCATCAGCAGCGACCGTCTAACGGATCGAGGGAGAAGACAGTGCCCTCTACTGTTAGTCCCATTTTGAACCCCTCCTGAAAAAACAGACAGGAAAGAAAGAAATGTGTAACAGTTTGCATTGCTCAGATACATACAGTAAACCATTCATAGTCACGTGTGCAATGATACTCAAGTGGACTGGTCTTCCCAAAAGCACCTTGACTCCTGGTAGAGTGAGCGAACACTGAACATTCTCTCTACCTGCTAAGATAATCTTTAACCCTAAGATGCTTTTAGTAAACTGGACCAAAAGAAGTCACCAATGACAAAGCGGCCTACAGAACTGAGGTGGAAACCCTGGTGAGTTGGTGTTCGGAGAATAACCTGTCTGAAAAGGCCAAGGAGCTTCAGCTTCAGGTGATCTCAACATGATAAGTATGCTCCAGTCTTTATTAACAGAGATAAGGTGGAGAAGGTCTCCAACTTCAGGTTTACCGGTTGGGACCTTAATTCAACACCACTTCTCTGGTGAACAAGGCACAGCGGCAGTTGGATTTCTGGTTGGAAAGCCCTAACGGCCACTCGTGAGCCACAGAGAGCATCCTAGTGCACTGCATTCTGATGTGGTGCTTCAGTTGTACAGTAGCTGAGAGGAAAGCCTTGCAGTGGGTCGTCTCCAGATAACTGGGGCTCAGCAGCCAGCCTCAGAGGACATTTATAACATTCACAGTCTGAGGAAAGCGTCTGCAACAACCCCAGCCGCTCATGCCATCACCTGTTTGTCCTTCTACCATCCAGCAGATGGTTCAAGTCTGTCAACAACCACACCTCCAAAAAGAGGAACGTTCTCCAGGGCCTTTACAGCATTGAATCAGTCATAACGCCCGCAGTCACAGTCATCAATTCACGGAACTGACAAAAACTGTCAGTCATAAGATACATGGTAACAGCATGATACCACATCTGTTTTATCATACCTCTTACTTTTTATATTTTCATTACTAATTTATTATCGAGGCCAAAATGACTAATAAATAATATGAAATAGAGCACGTATTGTATATTAGCACTTTCCATTCAAGTTATTGCTATTGTTTCTGAGCTATTACATTGGAGTCATACGTGTAAGCTACTGTTTTCTTTGAGGACCTCTGTTCTAAGTAATACAAATAATACAAAACACACAAAATTATAATCGAAACATAAAATATAGTTTAAGATCTTTTGATTTTGAGCACATTAATCTATACACAGATATGATCATTTTACACTAATCTATGTAAACATAATCTGTCATGTTTCAGACACAAATGACCTCCTTGAGGTGGTGAGAGTCATAAGATACATGGTAACACGATATCACATCTGTTTTTTCATACTTCTTACTTTCAACATTTTCATTCTTAATATATTATGGAGGCCAATGCTTTTTGCTTAATGATTTGTTGACATTTTACAAATATTTTGTGATGTTATATTGTTCTCGGAACATTAGTTCATGATCTCTGAATTCATCATTTTCTCTGTGATTCCTTACCATTGTCGCACAAAATATTTTTGGTTAGGGAGAGTCAACCCCCCCCCCCCGCCCCGAGTAAAAAAGTTTTATCATTTAAAAAATGCCCAAATTAACCAGGACATGATGCAGAATCATTTTTAGCATTTACCATCAAAATACACACAATAGAGGGTTAAACAGATTCTATGAAAGTGTTTCACAACAAAATGACACTGGATAGAAATGGGATACAAACCATCTCTGGCGCTGTCCATGGCAGAATAGAAGAGACAGAAAACAGAGGTGGTTAGTAGGAAAGGAATCAATTAGTGTGTATAAGAACGTAAAACAATACGGCAGCAGTTCTTTTTCTAAACTGGGTATCTCAGTCTTTAAACAGAGGTAATAAACTGTGCGTGTCCTGATTGCTTCTCTAGTACTTGTTTCCTAAAACAAATGAAAAGTAACGATCTGCAGGTTAGAACATCCATGATCAGGCAGGCAGCATGATTGTATTTGATGTTTCTTCACCCTGCCTGAGCAGAGCATACAACAGACCATGCAATGATCCTCAATTATGCTTAAACATTTACACCTCACAAGTAAAGGCCCTTTCATTGCAACTCAACAGAGCCTGTCCAATCAGGTCATGGATTTTCATTAAAAGAAATCATGCAAAATTTCATGCAAAGTTTAATTCTTTTTGGTTTCCTTTTTAAAGTGAGGTTCTAAATTCCACCTTGAAAAACTGAAATATTGATTTTAATAGTGAAAGCATTTGAACACCCTCATGGCATAACTTCACATATTGCACACAGAAATGATTAATTCATAGATCTGCTAGAAATGTAGAAATACTACATTTACTATAATTGCAATAATATTAGAAATCCTAAATTACGCAACCATTTCGAACATTTGAAATATGAAGATCTGAGATAATTATCCTGTAAAATAAACTGGAGTTAAATATTATTCTCACTGTTGTATTTATATCTTGTCAGTTCAATTCATTTCAGTTTTTTTCAAGCAGTTTTGAACGAATTGAAAGTTTTTCCTAGCATATAACATGATCATCAATTCATCAGTTTTGAACTGAACTTGCTAGCATATAACAGGCCCGAGGTGAGTGGGTGTGGAACAACCCGTGAAGAAAACCCAGAACAGCCCAGGCCATGCTGCGATTATACAGAAATATATTACAAAAATATAATTTGCTCAAAAACACATGAGCCCATGAAGTGACTTGACAACAGACTGGACTGCGTTCTGACCAGATCATGTGAGTGCCTTGATTCATACAAGCACACATAGAAAGATCTGTGGAAACCAAGGGTGGTCAGATGCTTACAGCCAGGGCTTAATTTGTGCTGGAGGAGGTCAGAGAAACAGCCACCTCCTTGTAATGATTTGAGGAGATACATCAGGAAAATTACAAAATAAGATATTCTACCGACAACATTGTGTTAATGTGGAAAAATGAACTGAAAGTAGAATGCTGTGTCGCCTATAGCCATGGCGAGCACTTAAAATCGTGTGACAGAAATGGCTCAAGCGCTGTTTATCACTCCCAAACAGCCACTACTGCTGTGACTACTTATCCTTTAAAAACCTCAGGAACGCTGAGCTGTACCACTGACTCGTGACCACTAGTGGATCCAGGGCTGCAATTTCAGGTGAGCACAACACCTTCACAGGTGAGATGAGCATTAAGTTTCAGTAGTAACTTGACTATGAGGCATCTTCTGCATTTCGGTCTCAAAACAAGAAAAGAAATGCTGAAACTGAGAAATACACCCAGAACAAAAAAAAATAAAAAAATCATGAAAAAGCAGCAATGCATAAAGCAAAAACAGATATTTTCGCTAATTTTCTCGAATATTGCTTATGCCTTCAGATTTAACTTAGAACTCGATAACTGTGAGTCAGTGTGTGTGTGTGTGTGTGTGTGTGTGTGTGTGTGATAGTAAAGTGAGTCTGTGTGTGTGTGTGATAGTAATGTGAGTCTGTGTGTGTGTGTGGTAGTAAAGTGAGTCAGTGTGTGTGTGTGTTTGTGTGTGTGTATGTGTGTGTGTCTGTGTGTGTGATAGTAAAGTGAGTCAGTGTGTGTGTGTGTGATAGTAATGTGAGTCAGTGTGTGTGTGTGTGTGTGTGTGTGTGTGTGTGTGATAGTAATGTGAGTCAGTGTGTGTGTGTGTGTGTGTGTTTGTGTTAGTAAAGTGAGTCAGTGTGTGTATGTGTGTGTGTGTGTGGTAGTAAAGTGAGTCAGTGTGTGTGTGTGAGTGTGTGTGTGTTAGTAAAGTGAGTCAGTGTGTGTGTGTGTGTGTGTGTGGTAGTAAAGTGAGTCAGTGTGTGTGTGTGAG
>JBBPCZ010000002.1:464614-478492 GCA_037974445.1 Brycinus macrolepidotus | reverse complement strand
ACACACACACACACACACACACACACACAAATCTACACTTCTTTACAGTGGCGGTGAATGGACCCAGGGGTCGTAATGTCACAATATGGCTATTTAATTTGCGATCCAAACACACCAGTGAAGCAGCACTTCTGTGTTTTTATGTAATGCTGATGAGAAATTAGCGGTAAATCCAACAATCAGTTTTTGGGGAACTATATTGCCTCACAACGCCCTGCATGTACCCCTCCACCATGAATATGTTTTAAAATGTGTTTTAGGTCTCAGGCATCAGATAATAAATTTATAAGCATTTCATGTAATTATTTTCTGTCAAGGTTCAAAGTTCAAATTAATTTTTTCACAGCCCATCTCCCTTTTCGTAGACTAAAAAACTCATTTTAAGTTACTGTCCTTTTGTCATTACATTATTAAGTTACTGCATAATTACATGACTAATTACAGAGCTATTTATATTAGCATACTATATGTTTGATTAATGTATTCGTTCAATATATTTTCATCTACACATCACATTGTTGTCTCTTTTGAAAGAAATGCCTCCCCAAAGTTCCTATTTTCAAAAGCATATTTTTGACAAATCTCAACATTTGCACAAAAGTATCAGAATCTGAGTTTCTCACACACTCACACACTCACGTTTAGTAAAACTATAGCCATGTGTCAAAGCCAAGAATGCATTTCAGATCTTCAATCATCCACATTGTTTACATACAGCACAAAACAAACAAACAAACAAAAAAACAGAAACAGCTGTGAGTGATTTGGCGAGTTTATGATGACATGTACATTTTAAGGTAATATTTCCAATAGTCTTTCAGATTGTGATTATATGGAGACAAGTTCCGCTTTAGCAGTGTGTTTTCAGACTTAATTTAGCTATTTAACTAAATGCCACGTTCATGTTCATTGTTGTCGGTTTTGAAAGGCACGTCGTCCTAAAAGTGCTCCCCAAAGTTCCCATTTTCAAAAGTATATTTTTTGACAAATCTCAGTATTTGCATAGAAGTATCAGAATCTGAGCCTCAGGCAAGCAGCTGTCAGGCCGCCAGCCCCCCAGCACCAGACAGCCCCCCTCAGCATCGGGAAGAAGGGGCGACAGCTACAGCTTGAAGCCTCTCTGCACAGAATTTAAAAGTAAATACCGCTGAAGTTCAAGCTAGAATGACTGTAATAACATTCTGTGTGAGCAGAGCTTTGGGTTTCGCTGCGCTCTTGCCTCTGGTGTGATAGGCACCTGAAAGGGCCTAACGGCTGCGCTCTATACCTCTAATCCTCCGCTCAAGTGCGTCCAAAACATTTCCCACCGACATCCTGTCAGCTACGGTTAATGCAAAGGACTGATGTGTCACTCAGCGGTGATCACTGTTTTCTGGAAGTGCAGCACACAGAAACCCATCAGAACCACAGTGATAGCCTGATTTGAATCATATTTGTGGGCGAAATCAGCCCCAAACAGCCAGCAAACACCTGCTCACAGCAGCATGCCCTGGAGATACGAGGGTGGCGACGAGGAAGACTTTGCTGCACTTTCTGTGAAGGTACTTCATGTTTTGGAAAGCATCTGGCACATTTTAGTTCCAAAGCAACTTGGGCCAACTTGGAACTAAACCCTGATCACTTTAGTTAGAAAACTCTATGGCAAGGAAGATCCTCTTGGGGGAATTATTTTTAACATGCTGACAAGAAGTCTCAGCATTAAAATCTCAAGGATCTGTTTTGATACACAGACTAAAAATAACGCTGTACATCCTAAGTGGTTCTTGGGTTGTCTGTATTGTTCTTGGAAAACCCTTTATTTGGTCCGGGACTATTAAGTGGAGGGTCTTTAAATGTTCTTTACAGGATTTTTCCACTCACTCATTTACAAAAAAAGGTGGGGGGGGTGTATGAGGGGACAAACACAATGGGCAAAAGACCAGTTTACTATATTGGTCACACTGTATTTTGAGAGTCTAGAGAAACTATAATTGTTGAACTGGTGAAACCAGAATTTGGCTTAAGATATGGTTAGATTGAGTAGAATTCAACCTAATGTTTGGGTTGAACTGAATAGATATTTAACTAAATGATATCTAAAAATTGTTCTTTAAAGAATCATCCATTGAAAGGTTCTTTAGGGAACCAAAAGTGGTTCTTTACTGGTTTCACTCCAAACAATCACCTTATTTTCTTCAGAATGTATGAAAAATACTGGCTCTTAGACTCATGGTCTCTATCAGGGGTCACTACAACCTACAGGTCAGACGTCAGTGGAGCCCCAACATAGACTTTCAATTCATTAAAGAGACGCTGCTGTGATGGATATTCTCCCCACTGTTGCTGAAAAGCCTGAGCAGTGGCTCTTACAGCATTCCAGACAGAAGCTTTAACATATTAAACATAAACAATTGCTTTCTCCGTTCCACAACTCTTAAAGAAAAATGCCAGAAAAGATTAAGCCTCAAATGCCTGGATGACAAAAGAACTTCAAGTGTGCAAATAATCGCTTGTGTAACACCTCTGGAAAGGCAATGGGCGAGTTCTGGCTGTTCCTATGCAGCAGGCGTTAGCAACGGCATAAAGCTGCTTGTAAATTTTGATGGCATTGACAACGGAGGCCAGCACTGTAATGGGACAAAATAAATCGCATTTGTTTTAATGGGAATGCTCTTTATAGGCCTTGCTGGAAGGCAATTTGGCAAACACAGATTGGAGCAACCACATGAATAACTTTCTACTAGGCAACGTTTGCATGGCGGTTCAATGGAGCGGCAGAAATATATCCTCCGCTGCTGGATCAGGACTGGAGGACAGAGATAAGCTGTACCACCCCGAGAAAGAACTGGAGCAGTGCATCTATCTGCCCCTCAACAGCAATAAACAACAAACAACAAACACGATTATTGACTTAAATAGTGGCTAAAGGGCAGTTCATTTAGCTCCTGATTGGAGTTTTAGGTTTCTGCTATCATTGCTAACATACAAGCCAAATTTCTCGGAGTGGATATTTGAGTAGGATTGCCCTTTTCTGTTCATTAGTTTTAGTGCAACAACAAAAACAACAACAACAGCAGCAGATGCAGCGGCTTAAGCTGACAGAACTTCTGAAAAGTCACAAATGGCAAATGTGAAGTTATTCTCATTAATGTTAGCATCAGTTTTCTGATCATCTTTTAACAAAAAGGCTTAAAGGTCTGACTGTATTGATGCACAGTACATTGGTGGTCAATAAATAATTTAAAGTAAAGTGGCCCCTTATAGTCACACGTGAACACACACCACAGCACAGCACACAGTGTGAAGAGGGTGAAATTCTTTCTCTGGATTTAACCCATTCACCAAGTGAAGCAGGGGGATGCCACCAACGAGGGGCGCCCGGGGAGCAGTGTGTGGGGACGGTACCTTGCTCAAGGGAACCTCAGTGATGACACTAGCAGTGCTGGGATTCAAACCCACAACCTTCTGATTGCAGGGGCAACTCCCTAACCACTATGCCACCAGCTACTGATATATTATTTGCTAAATTATATATTATTTGCTGATTTTTAGTACATGGACACACTAAAGCATGTGTAGTAGCACATGTAGCCTGCAGTGATGGAAATTTCCCTTCTTCTAAACTCCAAACTGGCCTCTGCAGGCCAGTTTCTGCCTACACAACTGCCAGCTGTAATGTGAACATCAACACAAAACAAAGTAATTCTACTGACTCTTACAGTACATTTTAGATTTTCACATTTTTTAAATCTAAATTTCTCAGTTTTTTGATTCTTTTTAGAATTAATGCTCTTTGATTACTCACTCACCCACTCACCCACTCGCCCACATTCAGCACTCTAAAACTTGGTCACAAGGGGGCATCATTAGCAGAACAGCTCTTGATGTTTCCCAAGAACAGCGCTCGTATCAGTGAAACTGGAGCCATGTGTCAAAGCCAAGAATCCATTTAAGATCTTCAGTCACCCACAACTGTTTACATACAGCCCAAAACAATCAATCAAACAAACAAACAAAAAACAAAAACAGCTGTGTGTGGTAATGATGAAAACTTCCATTTTAATGTAATATCAGTGGCCTTTTCAGATTTGGAGAGACCTGAAGGACATCTGTTGACCATCATAGCAGTGATGATATGAGAACAAGTTCAGGTTTAACCATGTGTTTTTCAGACTTAATTTAACTATTTACCTAAATGCCAAGCCAGGTTCATGTTCCATCACTAACTCAAGTTCCACCATGAGAGAGAACACTGACAGGCTGAAAAAATGCTGTTCAGGACTGATAGCTTGTCGAGGTATTCCAGTGTTTGATGTGAAGTTAATTAGTATAGATTTATAGAAATTACATTTTTTTTAATCCTATACAAATCAGAAACATATTACTTTGTTAACTGTGTTCAGGTTTGTCTCAGATATACAGTGGCAAAACAGGTGATGGCTCAGCTTCACTTTGAACGTCAAAACTAGAGCCAAACAAAAGAACAAGCTGGGGACAGTTACCTTTGTGAAAATGTTTTTAATCCTTTAATATTTTCCACCAACTTATCTTCAGTCTCAGACACAGAGCAAGACCAGAAATTCCATATGCATCTCTACTTAATTGCTGTGCCTTTACTTACTGTCTAGAGCAAAAGAAAGCAGAAAACAGAATCATGTAGCAGTACCAGTAATGGATGGGCCTCTTCAGTTCATAATGAAAATTAATCTAAGGAGAATGTAATTAATGCCTTTGATACGAACTGTCAAGAGTACTGACATGTCATTACAGGATGAGCTGAAAATACACACACTGCCAGATGCTCAAAGGAGAAATGATGCTCTCAAAGGAAAGAGCATCCCACCCAAAAGCCCTAGTACAACATGTAATTTCTTAAAGAAATATTTCAGGATTTTTTACCCTCATCTCTGGCTGCCACATCAGTATCCTATGGGTGATCACCACATTAATCTTGGTGCATCTACCTACGCTTTGTAAAAGAGCCATAAAACCCAGTGACTTAAAACACACATAAGAAAAGGCAATGAGCAAGTGCTTTCACACCCTTTTCTGTTATGCATTGAATTGATCGCTCACGGTAATGGACCATACGCTACAGATGCAGCAGATAGAGATGATGTTGAGAAAAAACACTGACATATTCCATTTGCATGCAAACAAGAATTTAAGCAACATTCACAGATCTCAGGAGCTGAAAAAGAAACCAAAAGTGAATCAGCAGAAATGTCATGGCTCTATGGCAGTGGTCACCAATCCTGGTCCTGGAGATCTACCTTCCTGAGAAGCCTTGTTCCAGCCCCAGTCTGCAACACCTGGCTAATTAACTTCTTCAGAAGTCCCTGATTGGTTGGATCGTGAAGTAAGGTGGAGGGGCAGCATGCAGGTTGGAGCTAAACATGGCAGAAAAGTAGACCTCCAAGAAGAAAGGTTGGTGACCACTGCTCTATGGTCTGAAACTGTATTAAGTTTTCATGGCAATAAATAAGATATTAAATGGATTTTGACAAGAAAGAGGTGAGCCAAAAAGATAAATCAAACTAACAGCACCAAGATGATGTTCCTGTCTTGGAGAAACAATGAGTTGCACGCTGCTGCTGTCTGTAGGAGACCGTTGCTCTGAAAAACGCTCAGCCAGTCTTTGGGAAATATCCTCTAAAACACCACCATGCTTGCCAAGCCACAATATTAAACCTGCCTAAATCACTCCTGAGACAACAGCTGAACAATACGGCCCTATCATTCTAAAAGTATCCAACCTCTCATTTTCAACCTACTATTACAACCTAGAGAGCAGGCTATTGTCTCCATAGTGGACTGTGGGATTTTGAAAGATTTGAAGGAAATGTGTTTCAACGAATCAAAGTCATAAAATTAAAACATAAAATAAAAACATACTGTGCTGACACAATCAAACACCAAAGTTTGGTTTCTTTAGGACATAAAAGTTGAACTTCAAGGACGGGGTGCCACAAGCATGTGTTATATGGATGAAAATACAAAGTCAGCCATTATTAATTCCATTTAATTCAATTACTTCAATTTAATTCAATTTTATTTTATTTATATAGTGCTTTTTACAACTGATGTTGTCACAAAGCAGCTTTACAGAATCCAGGTCTAGCCAAAGGCAACAGAGGCAAGAAAAAACTCCCTAAAGTTGGAGGAAGAAACTTCAGAAAGAACCAAGACTCAAAAGGGGAACCCATCCTCTTCTGGTCGACCTGAAGAGAGAGAAAGAGAGTCTCTGTGCAGAATGACAATAGAAGGCCTTCGTGTACAGACTTAAACACTGGTGAACAGCTGGCAGTCTATGGCTAACAGAGAAGGAACAGTTAAGAGTAGTGGTAGTTTGTGTTGGAGTCTGAGTGAAAAGTAGTTTAAGAGTCTCTAGTCCACAGTAACAGGAACAACAATCTTCCTGGAGCTTTTGAACAGCAGCTGTCCTTGGACGGGGGAGGAGCACATGGGGAGTCCAAAGCGGCTGAACCAATAGAGGACACTTGGATAAGGCACGCTAGCGATGGCAGATCTGGGATGAGGCAGTGATCAACATTTTGGACAGAAGAAATTTCCATTATGCTCAATGTGTCATTGGCTTACATCAACTGAAGTGAAAAACAGATTAAGATGATGGATGGATTTGTATTTGCAAAAATCATTAAAAGCTAGCTCCTAATTCCTTTCATTCTGTTAAACTGGCCACATTATCTGTACTGCTTTGTGACTGCTCTCTATTATTTATTTTAGACCAGGAATGGATAAAAAAGATGAACAGAGCCTAACAAACCATCGTTCCTATGCACAGATGCTCTGTTACTCAGTACAGAAGTACTTTTCAGACCTGATACTCTTATGTCTGTACTTAGGTTGTTTATGAGAAGGTACTGTTATTACCCCATACAAATTTTAGCCAATGAGTAGTCGCAATGTTAGTAACTGAATATTTATAATAATTTCATGATTCCCTTTTTTGTTCATTGTATGTATCTACTAAAGCACAGGCCTAGAGTCAGCAAACTGACTGAATAGCCATCTTTACTTCCAGACTGTTCCAGACATTTAGAACCTCAGAGTTTCAAAGGCCAGACATGATCTCATAATGAGAACGTCTGGAGACAGCCATGAAAAATTTTGGGTTAAATGTGGGCGGTAACATATGCTTATTACAGAGGGAACAATGCCTTGTGAAGGCGGAGCTTAAAAACCTGTCATTAGCACCTTGGACGTAGTTTTATAGCTTGCAGAAAGTCATACTGTGTCCTAAACCACATAGACAAATCTGTGCCACCTTAATGTAGAGCTGGATGTGGTTTGAGCAGGTTGAGTGGCCTATGGAAACAGTTTGGGTTATATTATTATATACTGGTTTATATGTGAATTATATAAGTCTCATAGCTCCAGTGCTAAACTAAAAAAAACAAAATGTGGACTGAACATTTATTGGCTGAACGACTACATCTGAAGTAAGTGGAACATTAAAAAAAAAAAATCTGATTTTTCACTGAACTATTCCTCGAAGTGAAATATTCCAAACAGCTATGTTTAAATCATTATGGTTTTTAAAAAAGAATATTTCATTATCTCTATCAGCCAATACTCCAGTGTTTATTATCAGTATCATAAATGTAAGAGGTAGCATTGTGCCATCATTTACATGTGATCTAGCTTAAATTTGACCACTTTTACCTTTAATCTAGCTTGAGCAAGTCTTTTTGCTAAATATTTAATACAGTCCAAACAGGCAGTTGCATATTTACAAGACACAAATGAGAAGAAGCTATGGGCAGGACAGCTAGCCTGCCAGAGCACAGATAGACCCAAAGCAAAGAGGACGAGTTTTGCTTTAATCCTATGGTAGGCAATCAGAAAATCAATGTTCTAGGACTTATGATATTTCAAAGGGCCATTAAGGTCTCCAGCACGAACAGCCCCAGGAAGCCAGCGATCTCCAAGGGGTATAAATTCTGAAACTCTAAATAACGGCTGCACCTAGGAGCCACCAATATAATGAGATTTATCTCCCATGAGCTACATCTTATGTCCTTCAAGTTGTGCTTGGAAGTCAAAGGCACAGACCAATGCTGTAATGATTTATGCTGTAGGCCTGGAAGTCCATCCTCTGCTCCCATGACTTGGGTATGATCCACAGTCATAAGGATAAATCAGCATAACGAGCCGAGGCAATTAGATTGCATTCCTCTTCATAAGCGTGCAGTTATCTGACAGTCATTTCTCAGGTCTCCAGCTGCAGTTTGGATGTTTTGTTTATCTTTTCAGCATCAGCATAATACAGCTACAGCTCGGCTGAGCTTCCTCCTTGTTGCTTTTACCCTAAGAACGCGAGCAACAAATTATAAATTGTCGTCATATGGCCAAACAACTCCTTATCTTGAAGTTTCCCTGGTTTGTGTTGGTGCTTGATGTGTCAGACGTCATGCTGAGCTTTGTTTGGTGTTCCTGTGTCACGTAGAACCAAAGTTACTGTAATTTAAAAAACATGTAATAATAATAATAACCACTACTGGGGTTTTACAAACAGAGTCACACACAAATGACCATTAAGAACAAATTTTAGGTCTTAGAAACAAACAGAAAAAAAGCACAAGATCTTCAAACCCGGGAGAACTTTCAGGATAGTCTCTGCCCACAAGTGGGTGGGGTAAACCCACAGAGGGAGGGGGTCCGAAGAGTGGCCAAGCGGTGGCGCGCCAAGAGAAAGAACAGCAAACGGCGAGTGTGTAGGAGAACAAATACCGGTTCTAGACTGTTTTACACTGTTTATATCTGAAATCAGATTTTACTGATACTCTCTGAGTTCTAATGGTTAAGGACATAAAGACAACGAGGTGTTGCCCAAAAGCAACGGCAGCCATTAAACTTTGTGATAAATTATGTTCATTTGAGTAGAAGATGAGAAGCTACCGGTGCTTATGATGACTCACACTCTGATTGTAGGTAATGGCTGCAATATCTTTGTGAGGAACAGTAATTTTATAGACTCCCAGATCACCTAATCTGGCAGTCTGGCCAAAGGGAAAAATATAACCTTTCCTACATCTGTTGTATCCGTGCATACTCTTACAGCAGTACCGACTGGTCTCTAAAACAAGATTTCCTGCTTTAAAGACTAGGAAAACCACCTTCTCATTACACATCTTGTAGGTGGAAGTTCATTTTAAAACACTAAAAGTGACATACAGAGTGTATACTTGGGGACAAACCTTTGTTTTTAATACAGAAACAGCTAATTCTGAAATGAATGAAAAAAGAAAACTTTTAACAACCTACTGAGATTAGTTTTATATCATTACACAGCTGTAAAATGATCTAGATCAGTTGCTAGCAGGCAGGATTTGGTGTGTGTGATCCCAATAGTTGTACAGTGTATGTGTGTAATGCATGCTGGGTAATGTAGTCCCAGAACACAAAAACACAAAATTGTGAGCCTGTTATTTGTCGATTAAGAGTGTTTTCAAATAGATTAGCAGCGCTTAATGCTTGATCCATATCAAGCTTAACAGAAATGGCGTTGGGATCTAAATACAAAGACTAATGCATGTTTTATTGCCTGTTCAGCAGAATAATGTCACCATAGTTAGTCTAAATGTAGTGCATTACTACAATTACAGTAGATTATACCCTACACTTTTGCTCATGATATGCGTTTTGTTCATGATCCTGCATCTTGAAAATGATTTCATACCCCTATAACATGATGGACTGTCCTGTTTCATAACAAATGACTGACAGTGGAAGAAGTTTGGATCATTAGCCATACAGTATGGAACACTGCAACATCATCTGGCTGTCCTTTACGTACCAAGCCTGGGAACGCATCTGCCATACAGACTCGTCTTTGTCAGTTATGCAGCGTGTGGGCTGCATTGAGTTTCTTCAAGTCCTACACACCGACATAAGCTGCCATAGAGACCTTGCCATCTGCTCATCACAGGGAGTGGCATGTTGCCCGGTGCTTGAGGCAGTGCTGGATTTAGAAATGATCCACTGGTGTAGTCATGTTCATAAGTGCAGTAAGTACATTGGGATATGTAAGCACCTTTATCTACTTGCACTAAATTTGTGCATGGTTTATTACTCAGGGAGTCATTGCCATAGGGGTCTATTGGGAACAGACTAATAATACACTTAAAAACTTCATTATGGGGTTTGTGCAGGGAAATATGGCAGAAGAAAAGCCTGTCAACTAATGAACTGAGATGGTTACCCGGTCCAAAGCCTGGCCAGTGGTCAGCATTGATTATCTGAATCTACTTAAAGGTTAAGCATAAATTGAAGCCTGTTTAGTTACTCTGGCAGAATGTTTGCTCTATTGAATTTCAATGCTTAGTACATCAATACTCTTTCAGCATGAAAAAGTTTGGAAAAGTTTGATTAAAACCAAGCAGTGCCCATTATCATGATCATAATGGTCATAATTACAGACATAAATTTAGCTCAGTGTTTTGAGCTCATGAACATACCGACGCATATGTAGCTAAAAATCAATACTGACATTAATAAACAGTACAGTGCCAAGAACAAAGTATTTAGCCCCTCTTGATTTCCACTATTTTTGCATATTTATCACACTAAATGGTTTCAGGGTGAACAGGAGGAAGCAAAAGACAAAAGATCATGCCACTTACTGAAGGAGGTTTGGCAGCATCTAATGCATACTACCATGTAAAGAATTGCCCCTAAACTAAAAAACTGGTTGTGCTTCTTTTAGCAGACCACTTCTTATAGCTGGAGGTCAGTCTTCCACATCACTGTGGAGGAATTTTGGTCCACTCTTATTTGCATAATTGCTTTAATTCAGCCTCCAATGTGGCTTTCAAGCATGAACTGCCTATTTAACGTCCTGCCACAGCATCTCAATGGGGTTACAGGATTTTGACTAGGCCAGCCCAACAACCTTAATTTTGTTTCTTTTGAGCCATTCAGATGTGGACTTGGAAATTGCTCTAGAGCTTCACATCATGGGTTGATGACTAGACAGTCTACTGCAGGATTTTCTACTAGAAAGCAGAATTTATGGTTCTGTCACTTATGGCGAGTCGCTCAGCCTCTGGAAGAATCAAAAACAATAAACACGTTACAGTACCACAATGGTGAAATCATGAACACTGACCTTATCCGAGTTCGGTGAGGCTCGCAGTTGCTTAGACAATCACCTGTGTCCTTTTGTGACTTCTCAGATGAGTCGTAGCTTCACAAATTTTGGTAGGCTGGCCACTTCTGGGAAGATTCGCCATTGTCCCAAGTTTTCTCCCTTTGGTTGGCTGGGGACCCAGGGCCACAGAAATGGTTTTGTAACTCTTTCCAGACTGATTATTTCTTTGGTAATTTCCTTTGATTGGTGGCATAATGAACTGCTTTTTGAGACCGTTTAAATACTTTAAATCACTGAAAAGGTTCCATGTAGGTGATGTTCAGATTCAACAGGACCCATGTCTATCTCTAGTCTAACTGACCCCAATTATCATTTACATGTTCTTAAATGGTTGATTGAGAAACTATTTACTTTTTCACATGGGGCCAAAATTGTGGCAACTTTTTTCCTGAAATGATCATGTAAAAACAGTCATTTGTTTTTATATTCAGATCGTAAACGTAAATGTCTTTGTCTAATATTAAATGTAGTTTGAAGATCTGAAACAAGTGTAGAAATCAAATAAATAGAAGAAATAAAAATACATTGATTAAAATTCAAATTAAAATACTTTTTCTCAGCACTGTAGTTAAATATGAGGCTTGTGACACTTTGCTATAGCTTCGTACATTCGGTCATGACAGTTATTGATTCATATTTGATCAATCATCCTGTCCTTTCATGTTGATGAGCAGTTGACACACTTTAAAAGTCGGAACACCCACAGAAGACACTGAAACGAAAAATGATACAAACACATTGAACTGATCTAATTTCTTTGTAATCATCTTATTTACTGCCTCGGATTCAAATCTGATGTATTTCTGTTCCTGGTGTCAGGAGCTTATTTATGCGCAAAGACAAGGAACGATGTAGTGCAGAGATGTTGTCGCTCGTGTCAGTCCCATTATAGTCAAACAATCCCTTGTTTGAATCAGAAAAAGGAGGTCATGGTTACATAACGGGGAGGTTTGTTTCGTTCTCATCCACGCGTGCTCTCGTACCCTGTTCGGCTCAGATGTCCCGGCGGGGAAATCAACTCCATCTGAACGATCTCTGGCCTTTGATTCCTTTCAAAGTCAGAGGTGACAGCAGCGGCGGACCCTGAGCGGCTCTGGCTCATGATGAACCAACTATTTGATGTGACGGGCTGAAGAGCACAGCTCCATTGCACACGCACACAGACACACACACACACAGAGACACACACGCACACACAAAAAAGGGACACAGCAAAAAAGACGAAACTTGAAAGATTGATGGGTGGTCCTCTGTGCCCATCAGATCGTGAGTTCAGCTGGATGAGGGAGAGGATTTCAAGTTTGCACAAACTGCATGAATAACAATGAACCTGGACGCTCTTTATTCCAGAGCATCATCACCTGCATGATGAGAGGCATGAAGACACTGGCCCAGCACCACATCGCAAACGACAAAAGAGCTGGAGAGAGAAATGCCCATCAAAAAACGAACAGGCAGACAGACTACAGTGAATGAATTGTTTTATACGAGTAATTTGATTCTCTCCTCTGGGTATTTAAATGATTGACAAACCACGGGATAATTATGGGTTTCATTTTTGAGGCATGAATATCCTGAAAGCTCCCAATCACGCAGAGGCTGAAAATAAACAGCTTAAGCAATTACCCACAAATGAGTTTGACTTGTGTTTTTGGCGCTGCCGCTATTTTGGCGTTGTCTTATCAAACCGCATCCCTTTATAAGTTTGTATATGTGTATTTTTTTATTCATTTGAAATTGGCGAACTGTAAACCTCTAATTAAGGAAAACTCAAAATAATCAAGGTAATCAGGCACCTTTTTCAGCTCATAAAATCAAAAGACAGAAGTTGCAGGTTAGTTACACATACAGTGTTTATTTTAATTTCATAATACTTCAGTTCTTCAGAAACACAACACAAATATTTTCAGTTCGTGCAAGTATATGAATTCAGTAAAATTAAGTTATTATAATTAAATCTTTGAATTAGTTACAATTAATACTACAGCACACCCATAACTTATAATGGAAGTCAGTGGGAATAGTAATTTTTTGCCACCCAATGTAAAATGTAATTTGGACCATTTCTAATCCATTCATTGATTTTTCAAATAGTGTAAACAGCAGCGTAAATTCTAAACAAGACAAAAATGGAAACGACCATTCCAACAGTAATGATTTACATTAGTACTACAAGCTGGGCCTGTAAACTGTAATATGAGACATCACCTTCGTACTGTGTGATATTAAAATATATAACATTTCTACCTTTAGCATGGAGATAACGTTTCTTATTTAAAGATAACCTGAAAAAATGGATAAATAGAAACCAAGAAACTATAAACACTGGAAAGCTCCACCCTTTAGCTGGAATTAGCCTTACTAATATGAAGTATGAAATATGAAATATGAAGTAATATTTACCTAAAATTACAACATCTTTGAAAGTTTATGAATTTGAGAAAAAAAATTAAAACCTTTTAAGTTTTTGAAAATAGACAGAAACACGCCACTGAAAGTGCTTACATTTATATATTTTAATATTAATAGACATTAACCTTGATCTGAGACTATACCATGCTGGGCCCCTTAACTGGAGGAAACTGGGCCTTTGTAGTGAGCATTTAAGAAGGTGTGGGAAATCTGACAGAACTCTACTAAAGCCAAAGTCAGCAGTTCATTAACTCACGAAGAACACACGAAGTCCACTTAATGAATTTCAACAACAAGGTTAACAGATATATATA
>JBBPCZ010000002.1:450504-464514 GCA_037974445.1 Brycinus macrolepidotus | reverse complement strand
TTGCATTGTCATGGCAGAAAGTGGATAGAACAAAGGTAAGAGCAGCGAAAATTAAAAAACAATAGAATAGAATAAAACTATACCAACAATAAAGTATAAAATGTACACTATACACTATACACTACACATGTGATGCTATATGAAGATTTACAACAGCATGTATAGAACTAGACTCATTACCAAGACTATTAATGCAACCAATCACTGTGAATAAACAGGGCAGGGATGAGTAGACATAGATGAAGTGGTTCCTAATTGCATGGTGCACAGTGAGAAGATGTAAGTAAACAGGTGATATGGCTGTAGGTGACATTACTTCTGTGGTTATGAAGTGACATATCATGACTGGAAAAAATTCCCAGAACTGTGACACTCAAACTGATTTCATATCAGTTTCAAGGCTGAATTTTTTCCCTTGAGTGAAAAACACATCCGCATGGAAATGAGGACTTTGGTGAAGATTGCCAGCCTGAGCTCTGGAGTATTTACCGGCGTGCATAGCAACGAGGGATAAGCTTCACACTTCGAGATATTGCTTTTCCTCAGATAAGCCTAAATCAAGATTAGACACTAACTCTCAGTGTCCAGCTTCTTGAATCTTTATCACTGTTGTGGGTGGATTAGTTTTGCCAAAGAAAGTCTTGTAATGTAATTTGTTGAACTGGATTGGCTGATTGCAATGGGACAAATTTCTTCAAATTTCCACAGATATCCCTCTTCAAAGATGAATCCAGATATATTACTCCACAGGACACACTCAATAATAAAAACAACTCACCACATGGCACTGTGCATTAGCAAGTGAGAATCTGCTATTAGGAGATTCATACTGGATTAAAAACACTCAGAAATTATTACTGTCAGACTGTGAACACTATACACTGCAGATTCATACTGGATTAAAATCACTCCACAATTGTTGTTGGTAGACTGTAAATTCCACACACACTGCAGATTCATACTGGATTAAAATCACCCACAATTATTGCTGCCAGACTGTAAAAAACTACATACTGCAGATTTATACTTGATTAAAATCACTCCATAATTTTTATTGTCTGACTGTAAAAACTACACACATTTCAGATCCCTACTGGAGTAAAATCACTCCACAATCATTACTGTATGACTATACAAACTACACACTGCAGATTCATATTGGAATAAAAACACTCCACAATTATTACCATCAAACTATAAAAACTACACACACTGTAGATTCATACTAGATTAAAACACTTCACAATTATTACTGTATGACGGTACAAACTACACACTGCAGATTCATATTGGAATAAAAACACTCCACAATTATTACCATCAAACTATAAAAACTACACACACTGTAGATTCATACTAGATTAAAACACTTCACAATTATTACTGTATGACGGTACAAACTACACACTGCAGATTCATACTGGAATAAAAACACTCCACAGTTATTACCAGCAACTTGTAACAACTTGTAAAACCTACACACTACAGATTCACACTGGATTAGAATCACAGATCTTGTCAGTAATCATTTAAACTGCTCAGCCTCCCCAGGTCTATTTAATCTTCCTCCAATAAGGCTTAAGAGATCCATTCCTGAGTGAACAGCACAATTCATTGTTATGAATGGCATTCATGTGGAAAAACAAAATGTCTGTGCATGCTCATTGGAGTCATGTCTGCAAACTTCACTGTCAGACAGATAATGAATAGCTCTTTTTTTTTGGGGGGGGGGGGGTGTTACAAAATCATTATTCTTCTTCTGTACTAATTCAACCATCCAGTTCACATTAAAATCCTGCCAATTCAAAGAAGTCAGTTTTTAGAATAGTGAAAGAGAGGACCTAAGTGAGGAAAGGAAAATGTGAAGTGCATAAGAACTCAAGCCCTGAGGTAAATGCCTTTGAATGCACTCAAGAGGGGTGAATTACAGTGGCCAGTGAACGGACGATCTTTCCATTTCACTGGAAGTTAATGGACTTGTTCCACAAAAAGTGCCCAAACCAAGCGTTTGCTTGCGATGGTCATCCCACGAGCGACATCAGAGAATCATGACACTGAAACGTTCCCTCAGTACTCCATGGTTCGTGACTGATAAGCGTTTAATAGCGCGGAAATCTGGTTAAACAGCAGGGCGTTGGCAGATTGCTTCCCATTACAATTCTGATACAGTTAAGACTCCGAAGAGGATTAACAAAGACACACACATTTTCTCTGTATGTCTGTCATAAGCAAAACTGCCCCAGTCACATTCACTGGGGACAGCTTAACGTTTTAAAAGAAAAATAAGATCCCAGAAGTGAGTAGTGGTCAGTTTTTATTTATTCAATTATGTGTACTTTTGAACAAGTTTGACAAGTTTGTACTTCTCTTAAGTTTGTATTTTTAACAAGATTTTTGGTACATCTGTGAGCAAAGTAATCTACATTTTACTCAATTACCTTTTAGTACTATACACTAATTTACTTAATCTTTTTTCTGTTTCATTTTGTTCCGTTTCACTGTTTTACTACTGTGCTGTCCCTCAACTCTCAGTCTTTCAGTTCTGCTGGATGTACTAAGAAATGTTAAGTTACTTAGTCCTTATGAAGTTTTTGCTAAGCTATTTTTAATCTGAGGAGAACACTTTGACCTGAGTATGGGTTTAGGTAGTCTGAGCCTCATCTGTTCCCTGCTCAAAGAGGGAGAGACCATTTGAGCCATTATAATAGAAGAAGGAGACAGTTCACTGGTCGAAAAACAAATAGGATAGTAACAGTCAACTTGGCAACTGTGCCACAGAAAGCCCCACCACTGAAAAGAGCCAAGTGATAAAGGCACAAGTGGTAGAAACTTCCCTCTTTGTGCAAATATGCAAATGCATAGTAGACAGAACAATCTGAAAAAGCCATTTTTATGCATCATTTTAGCCAAACTCTACAAACTCTTTATGTGACTTTTGGCAGATTTCATCAGCGTTTTCAAATGTGCTTTTGAGACATTGATGCGGCTCTCAGTTTTGAGTTAATGGGTTTCACCACATTCAAAAGGGCCTGGTCTCAAATGACTGGAAATAACTGCCTGAGGGCATTGCCAAGGTGACTGCTGCCCACAGTTATCAGGATTTTGACAATTACATTCTGACTGGCTTTATACTCTTCTGTGTATTGGCATTAATCTGTCTGATGGGGAACAGCAATTTTCAAACCTGCTGTGCGTGCCTTGATGAGTCTTTTGGAGCAAGATATAATAAGTAAATTGAAAAATGTGTATGAGGTTCATGGCATCATATCTTTCTGTGAAGCATTTAGAAACCAGTAGGCTAGTAACAATGTAGAGAAACAAGTCCACCAATGTAGTGGAAATGTGCCGTACAGGTAGTAAACAAGACATCCTTGCTGGCGCTTACCACTTTGTTTCACATGGCTGTGTTTTTGTTGTAGCTCTGTTCTGAAAAGTGGCTGCCTATGCATGATAGTCTGTGGTTAGCTCTCAAAACAGGCGGTTCCTCATGACATGAAATCACAAAACATACACGACTATCTTACGAAGCAGAAGTCTACCTTTAAGATTAGGGTTTATGTTTCTCTAACTCAGGATATCTTTTTATTAAAAGAAATACACTTCATTTGTAAAGTATGTGGAAAATAACCCCAGAAATGTAAGGAGCTTTGAGAGTGAAGAGTAGTGATGAATAGGCCACACAGCATGGCACTGGTTTAAACGAATCAACCTCAGTAGTAAATGGAAAACGTCAACATCATGACAGCTTATCAAGGCTTAGAAAAGCAGCCACATGTCGTTTTATTCAGGAAACAGCCCTCAGCAATATCCCTGTGTTAGCAGGCATCTTGTAGTGGGTGGCGAGGTGAAATTTCAGCAGCAAATGTCATTTACAGTTCCGGCGAGAGCTTTTCTCTCACATTCACCTGCGTATGGGGCTCCTAGTAGTCCCATGCACATTTCTTCTGTGTGAGAGCTTATCCGTAGAGCCTCATACAAACAAGGGCTATGGAGAATGGAATAACAAATGGCATTCATCTATAAGCTGAGTATCATAATAAACCATGCTGATGGCTCTCCTCCTCTGCATCTTCTCCTCTGTCCTCACTCTGACATAAACCTGCTGCTTATTGCTGGATTTTCCTGCAGTACATCTTCAGGCTCCTTTATATTAAAGGAATGTAATTTTGATTGGTGGAGGCCAGGCATCAGGCTTGTGATTTAAGTGTATTTTAAGTAAACATCTATTTTCATGTAACAGGATAATGAATTCATACATTTATTCAGATGGGTTTGTAAGTTCATGCTAAGAATATACTCTGCCAAGAGTTGCTAGATTATTAGGTACATCTATCTAGAAGCGTATCAAGCCTCCTTTTGCTCTCAGAACAGCATGAGTTTGCCTAGACATGAGTTCTACAAGATGCATTAGCACATGGATGGATAGTGGTGTTGTGAGCACAAACATCTCTGGAGCCCCCTGAACAATACCTTATAAACCCTTAGAACGTGGGCAGCATGGATCCGTGCCGGCAGCACAACAAATGGTAAATCGTCTTCATACAGCAAAACAACTCCTTATACGGAAGTTGTTTGTGTTGATATTCAAGGTGTCAGACGTCATGCTGAGCTTTGACATAGAACCAAAGTTATTGCAATTTAAAAACGTAATAATAAACTCACTTACTGGGGTTTAAAAATGGTGACACATGCAAATGAACATAAAGAATAAAAATGAACAAATTTCTATCATTTTATGTTTTATAAAGAAACAGAAAAACACAAGATCTTTAAATCCGGGAGAACTTCAGGATAGTCTCCTCCCACAAGTGGGTGGGGAAAACCCGCAGAGGGAGGGGGTCCGGAGAGCGGCCGAGTGGCGGCACGCCGAGAGAAAGGGCATGTAGGAGAACAAACACCGGTTCTAGACTGTTTTACACCGGTTATATTTACTGAAATCAGATTTAACTGATAGACTCTGAGTTCTAAGGGTTAATAAACTACTGCAGTGTTTGTGTGGGGTGGATGTGGATTTTCGAGAGTGACATGCTAGAGAAAGTTCTTTGGCTTGAACAGGCTGGGCGATTCTGCAGTACACTGTTTTGTAGTCTAGTACATGGGTTAGTCTCGGTGGAAGGGGGGGAACCATCAAGTGGCATCTGCTGAGGGTCAGATTCATAGAGTTTCATCTAATTTTCTCACACACGCTTAGCTAACAGACAGTGTTCAGGACCACGTCTGAGTGTCTGCGTGATCGAGCACATCAGAAAACACAGGAACGTGCCAGAGATGAGCTGAAAGAGAGCCCACAGCAGGCGCCTCTCCAAGCACGTCCTTGAGAGGCTGACGGGCAGAAATCAGGGAGGTTTGGTCCATTCTGGACCCAGATGAAATGGCGTCTGACTGGGAGGTCGCACAGTCCCTGGGGCCGCAGTCTCATTTAAACCCGGAATCCGTCAATTGCACGCCGCTTTTCAGCACAGCACGGCAATAAACCCCTCCGACAGCAGAACAATGGTGGTAATTGGGGCTGGAAATTGCTTATTATGTGTGAAGTCAATCCTATGTCAGAAAAAAACAGACACACAAACCAAAGCAAACACTCATCCTCACTCTGAGGTTTCATAATGCTTCTCTGTGGACAGAATGGACAGTAATAATGTTCCATAATAAAAATAAACACGGGAAGACGTTTCTTGGCTAGGCAAGCATTATCAGAGTAAAGAAAGCTCTCTGCTGTAAGACCAGACCACAAATGGCAGCTTTTTGCACTGATGTCCTTGTGAAAGAACTGAAACACTAAAACCCAAGCCAATCTTTCCTCTCAGCTGTTCTAATTCACATTTCCGCAACATCTGTTCAACTTGGTTTTGCCTTTGACTTCTACAGTCTTCATATTCACACTAAAATGGACTTTTATCACTCATCCCGGCTAAGGCAAAAAGAAAAATGCCTGTTTCCTCTTTTAGCATGGTGGGACGTTTGTCAAAAGGGAAGATATTCTCAGCGTTTGGCACCCTCTGCTGCCCCTAACAGGAGAATAGGCAAAGTTTGATCAGTACAGGACATTTTAATGATCTGTCATGTTAATGAGAAAATAAAATGTGCACTCGTATGAAAGTTTGAACACCCAAGTGTTGAGTTTTAAAGTGAAAAGGAGTCCACCTTTTACACCACGGGTTCCCAGTCCTGGTCCCAGAGGCCCTCTCATTACATCTGCACATTTTATGGTCTTCCACACTCCCAACACACCTGATCCAAATAGTCAACTAATTAACAAGCCTTGTCAATTAGTCTCTCTAGGACTGAGGGTGGGAACCATTGCTTTACACAGTACAAATTTGACATTTTCTTCAAAAATTTCTTCAAGCATTTTATATTTTTCCCCCCATTATGTTAAATAAACAGTAATTGCGCATTCAAATGTACAAAACTCTGTTCTCAGTAAAGGATGTGACCTTATTTAAGCGTAGAAAATCAGCACAACAGTCTGGCATTTGACCAGACTGCCCAAATCTTTGCATACGACTGCATGTAATCTATAATGACAAGTGTATATAATCACACGGATTAGCATGCTATGGATAACCCAATGAAAAGTGTAATAGAATTACAAAAAAACTTCACTTCAAGTGTTGCTAAGCTTTGTGCAGCTGGTGGTCTGGTGGTTAGGGAATTGCCCCTGTGATCGTAAGGTTATTAATTTGAATCCCAAGACTGTCAGTGCCACCACTGAGGTACCCTTGAGTAAGGAACCGTCCCCACCCACTGCTCCCCGGGTGCCATCATCAGCTGCCCACTGCTTCACTTGGTGAATGGGTTAAATGCAGAGGACTCAAGCAATTTCCTCCATGTATACATAAAAAAATACGATGAGATATGTTTACCACTGCTACAGAGGCCCATGCCAGCTCCAGCAACCTTCTTCACTTTCTTTTAGCAGACTAGTCTTATAGTAGCGCCCGACTCCTGCAGTAGTACATGGACAACAGTGGTCCAGCAAAGTTGATGACTCATAGCCTGAAATATAAGAAAATTCCACATCCTGCCTGTTTTTTCTGTAGTTCTCCTTTTTTCATTTTCTCAGATTCATCAGACTGTCTTTGATGGTTTTGTGATCTGTTGGATATTGTTACTTATTCAAGAAAAATGTCCATGATTTCCTAGTAACCATGATGACCAAGTGTTATTTACAAGCAGTGAGTTATTTAGGCTATTTACAGGATATATTCACACAGTGAGATAAACAATCACGAAGGGACAAGGCACAAAGTCAAGAGACAAGGGATGTGGTCAGAGAGCAACTAAATAAAGCAAAATCAACGGTCTCTGCAGGACTGTAGACTGACAATGTACAAGACTGGATTTACAAACTTCAAGGTCTAAGACCTGACAGCGGCACCTGGGGAGCACTGTGTGGGGACGGTGTCTTGCTTAAGCTCACCTCGGTGTTGCCATTGGCAGTCCTGGGATTCGAACCTATGACCTTACAATCACAGGGGCAACTCTCTAACCACGAGGCCACCAGCTGCCCCACATTGCAGTGGGTTGGGTCTGATAGAGGAGGAGACACCGCCACCGACAGACACCAAAAATTGCACAAAATACAAACAAATACAATCAAGGACATAACAGATGTCGGTTAATTTTCCTTAGAAAGGCGGTCAATGTCAGAATCGTCCTGAAGGTCTCAGAGATTTATTTTCACCACTTTTGTCTTGATCAGATGACATGTACCCACCAGAGGAATCCTCTTGTTCTTCTTATATACAGGATGTTTACCCCTCCAGGGTAAAGGGGTTTTAAATAGCACTGATAAAGGAAATCAATACCTTGCAGAACATTACTGGATGCTAATGCATTCTAATTCTCTCACACACTGGTTACCTGAAAACCAAACCTTTGCAACTGTAATATAATATTTGCTGCTATCAATACTCACCTTTATGGAGGTGCCTGCAATTTTTCCCACTTTGTAGTTTGAATGTCAAAAAAAGAAGTAATTCTGAGAGAGTGGAGGAAGTATGCTTGGGCTCAGTCCCATCCACTTTTGTCATTGGCTCATTCCAAAATATCTCTAACAGATAAAGCAAAATCTAAAACCAAAACTTAGTCATATTTGAAATTTGACATTGACCAATCAAAATTCTAGTTTATCCAGCGACCTTAGCCATGAGAGGTTTTGACCTTGAAACAGGACAAAAATATTGCCTCTTTTTGCAAAGCAAGGTTTTTTCCATTATGAGTTTAATGCATCTCAGTTTCAGTATTTGTTCTTGTTTTGAGGTCAGTGCACACTCATAGTTTAGGTTGGGTTACCACTTCAATGTAGCCATTGCCCACAAGAGTGAAATTCAAAGTCTGGGCCAACTTTGTTTGCCATTTTTACTGCCCCGAGCTTCGACTTCTCCCTTCCTAGTTCAAACGCTGCAGTAACATTGAGAATGAAGCATACTGCTTTAAGACAAGAAGGAGAAAAATAGATTCAGCTGAACAGAAGGCTAGCGTCTGAAAATGTGGTCATCAAACAACATGAAGGGACACACAAACAGCAGGGATTCTGCTTATGTTTTCAAACACAGTCCTCCATAAATCAGGCTCCTTCATGAGCAAAGCTTTTAAAGTGCTCTAGTAAAATTAAGCAACAGAATCAGTCAAAACAACAGGACGCAGTGACCGTCCTGGTCAAAGTAATTACACGTCTCCCTCAGGCTGCTGACGTTTTTTTTGCTCTCCTTGAAAATACAATTTGTCATAAAACCCAACATCCTGAGTCAGCTCCAGGGCACCTGGTGCCTGTACTTTTACACAGCGTGTCTCCTCCAACCTAACTGTCCATTTTATCAGGTTGATTTCTGACCACAGGTCACTGGAGACGTCCCTCTGAGTATCAAATTCAACCCCAGCCTCTTGCTGCAGAGTGGGACTGTAGGGCTGATGCTCTTTATTGATGTTCTGAGCCAAGTGCTGCTGGTGCAGAGCTCTCACTGCTCTCTGCTTGACGAGCACACAGGTGACAAGAAGGCCATCATGCTCTCCACATGTTACTTCAACATATTACTGCATCCTTAAAGCAATGGTTTAGTGAAAAAACAGAAAAATGACACTGTTGTCCCCTTTCTGCAAACCCAGTCGATCAGCCAAGACTGGTGCCCAAAGTTTGCTTCTTCCATTTTCTACTGCATCTTATGGCAGTTTTACATTGACACAAGGAACCAGTGTGAGTTTTCTATGACACTAACACATTTATCTTTAACTCTGCGAAGGTGATCCAGGACATCATTAACAAGTTTGCTGGGTTAGGTTTTCATCACACGGATAAAGAATGCAGAGTAAAAAATGTAAAAGTTCGAACAAGATTTTAAATAATTAAAGACTACAATAACAAAAGCAGCTCTGACAAAAACCCTTCCGCTGGTTCGACTCCATGGACGCGGTTTTGGGACGACCGGCCGTAAACTGTGTGGAGAGAATTGCGCTGCTAAAGTGTCAGAAACTCCGTTCCCGGGCTGAGATACGCTGTGCCATCACAGTACAGTTTAGGTACAGCACGGTTTCTGTATGCCAATGAAAAAGTCCCTTAAGAGGCTAATGTAGACCACAGCTTATAATTACACAAATTTAATTTCACAAATTAGCATCAGGCCAACTGCATACCTGACTTGCTTTGATGGTTTATGACACATTGTTATCTGTAAACAATGGACAAAAATACATCTCACAGCTAAAAAAAAAAAAAAGTAGAATCCTGAGTTTTTTTCTATATTTTTGTCATATGGTATCAGAAACCACAAACACATTGCCGACAAGCAGCCCCATGTGGTGTAATGCTGTGTTTGAGTGCTCACTGAAAGATTGTACATACTAGTTCAATTGTGATATCAGATCATGTCTTCATTAAATGATTAATACGTAAGTAGAGCTTGTATAACTTTAACAGGGGAGGGAACTCTGAGAACGGGAGTTTTAGGTGGTTTCTGCATGAGGTAGAAGGCCAGACCCCTTTTTACGAACAGAGACTGAGAGAGGACTGAGGACATGTGGTGGTGGTGAGGCCAAAAATATCACAGAAAATGCAGGGTGTTAGATTCCTTTACATTTTATGGGATTTTGGCAGGCGCCCTTATCCAGAGCGACTTACAGTCATTAGTTACAGGGACAGTCCCCCTGGAGACACTGAGGGTTAGGTGTCTTGCTCAAGGACACAATGGTAGAAAGTGGGGGGGGTTTGAACCTGCAACTTTGTGGTCATCGGGTTCACAGGCAAGTGTTTCACCCACGAGGCTCCTACCACCCCGGTATCAGCCTACCTTAGTGGATTCCGAGGAGGATTCCAAGGAGGAGGAGCTATAGTTCCATTATTTCATAACTTTGATATTTAAGTGCTTGTGTAAAGATAAGCCCACCACATGGAAAAATAGCATGGAGGTCCAGAGACTATGTATCCTGCTCTTATGGTGCTTTTCCACTCGCAGAAGGAACCACATCGTACCGCAAACAAATGTTTCTCCATTAGAAGTAAAGCGACCCGTTCCTCAGCTGTCACGGCTTTGCCCGATGGCAGGGCTGAAAAAGAGATACAGCCGAGCTGACTGCATCACTGCTTTCTGATTCAGTCTGAATGATGCCAACTGATGCAGCATTAGCTTCCTTCTTAGCCACATCAGCCTTGTAGCTCCTGTCCACATCCTAAGGAGCAAACTTCAGACTCTAGACATGTCTTGGCTGATCCAAACATCATCTTTGTATCTGCAAACACCAACAGACTGCAGAACAAGAGAAGCAGAGGAACATTATCATGTACTTCATTATTATTTCAAATTAAATGAAATAATAATGTAGAAGAAAATAGACAATATGAATTTTAAATGTGAGTGGAGTTGAGTTTCTGTTTCCGACACTGTTTTAGGTTTTAGATAAGGTTCCAGATTGAAGGTCCTTGATGAGAGTCTGTAAACTGACAGATGACCAAAGCAAGCAGCCAGGGAGGTGACTGTGTTGTGTATTTAGGAAAAAAATAAACAGAGGGTGGTTCATTTCACACACAGTGAGCATCTTCCCTTGGTCTGTGGCTGTAACGGGGTTTGGCTCAGATCCCATGAGGCCTTGAAGCTGTTAATGTCTTGTTTCCTATCTGGCCAAGGACATAATGTACTATAAATGACAAAAAAAAGACAATAAAATGGCTCTGTTCTTTATTTCATACAAAGTAATCAGCTCTTTAGGAAGATGACATCATTTCGGCCTAGTAGGTCTTTATTGTCTTCCGATCCGTGTTCCGAAAACTACTTCAGCTCCTGAATATACCTCTGAGTTCCAGGATTTTCTGAAACCGGGCCAGACCCATATTCTCCGGGTTCAGTGCGCAGCAGTACAGTCGTGAGAAAAGCCACCCACAGAATGCACTTGTTCCCCATCATTCAGGTGGAATATCATAACACAGCATATTTCTAATGAAATACTGTAATATAGTGAGTGTAATGACAGCTTGGTTATTTTTAATCTGCCTGTTTGAATCCAGTGACGAATTTGCCAGCAGCCCCATCTCAGCATGCCAGCTGAGGCTCACTGCAATCAATTATGAATTTGGCACTCAAAAGCCACACCCCACATTGCTCCATTTCCAGGTACCAGCCAGTCTCATGATCTGCCAGGGTGTCCAGCAGAGTTTCCTGGGCGTTTAAACACAGACCAAGCCAGCAGTTCATTTCTTTAAAGAGAGCATCTAGTAAGGAAAGGGTGGGTGATGTAGCAAAAACCAAACATCACAATACTTAATGCACTATATAGGCACACTTTGTAGTCTACAATTACAGACTGCAGCCCATCTGTTTCTCTGCATCAGCGGTTTCAAGTCATCAACGGTCAGGACCCTCAGAGGACCACCAGTGAGTGAGTATTACTTGGGTGGTGGATCATTCTTATCACAGCAGTGACAGTGAAATGGTAGAGTAAGTGCTTTGCTGAGAGAGAGTCCACAATCTAAATAATATCTGCTCAGTGGTGACCACTCAAGTTGACAGTGGAGTGTGGGGGGGTGCCAGTGTCTCAGGTGTTCTCATGTCTGTGATGCCAGTTTATTATTAATAATAAACTGTCTTATACTGATCCATTAAATAATATCTAAATTTCTCTCTCTCTCTCTCAAAATTTGTCATTTGTCAACTCTAACATTAGTCGCTTCTTGGAAAAATATCCCTAGTGTCATGTCACAGGTTCTGTCAGCGGCCGCCAGTGTGTTAGTCCGTTTTGGGACTTTTATTATGACGAGTATTATGTTTATGGTTTGTATTAGTTTCATCTGTCTCGTGTTTGTGTTTAAGTGATTGTGGGTTTTCATCGTTTCTTGTCAGAGTCTTGTGTGTATTTATAGTGCTTTGGTTTTTGTCTCCGTTGTCGGTCATCCCTCATGCATCCTCACAGAGATCCTCATGTTACCCGCCCTTGTGTGTCTGCTACAGTGTGTATGTTTTAGGCCCTCGTGCCTTTTTGTGTTATAGTTCGTGTGTGTCAATAAAACTCTATAAAGGGAATCCTGCATCTGCGCCTCACTCTCCAATCCCCGCACCACCAGACGTGACACCTAGTGGCTCCTCATGAAGTTGCTTAAGAGGATGCGAAGAGTGCATAAAGCTGTATCAAGGCAAACTGATGTAACATATATCTTTTTTTTTTTGCTTACACCTTTTTAATCAAACATACTTATATATATATAATTTTATTAATTTCACTCTTATTTTAATATTGTGGCACAAATATTGGACACTTTTCCATAGTATGTGTTCTCACTTATTGACTGTAAACAGAGCAGATCTGCTCCCTCCGCTCCTCCAAAGAACATCATCTGGCTCTGCCCTCCCTACACACAAGGCAAACCCAGTCCAGACTGGTCGCATTCTGGTTCCCCGCTGGTGGAATGAGCTGCCTAAGGAGACCAGAGCAGCAGAATCCCTCTCTATCTTCAGAAACCTCCTGAAGACTCATCTGTTCAGAGAGCACCTTCTCTCCTGATGATCTATCATCTCCTTGCACTCCCCTTACATAAAGATTTCAGCACTTTAAACTCTCCTCTGGTTCTCACACTGTCCTGAAACTTGAGTATTTCCTCCAATTTTCAGTCGCATTGGATAAAAGCGTCTGCCGAATGAATGTTATGTTATCTTAATATACCACATGATCCTGTAGCCTATTGCAATATGGAAATCCACTGCAGGTAGTCTAATGCATGACAGATTATCATTTTAATACATGGTATAAAATATGTGTGAGATTTGCATATCAAAAACCTCCCACCACAGCAACCCTGGCTTAATATGTGGCGTATTTATCTACATCTCTTAAAGAGATTAGGCCTGTGCCCTTCATAAGTGGCGAGACTCCAGAGCTCTCGCACTACGATCTTCTTTGTTCTTGCGTTTGCCTTTGCCAGCGGTGTGCGTTGGGGAAAGGGGGAGGGAAGATGCAACATGTTTTATTCAGGGGGAAATATCAGATACAGCTGTGCTGCTGCACACAGCCATTAATCTAGCGCCAGCGTTCCGATGCTATCGAGGTGTCAGAGGCGGCCTTTGTTTGTTTTGCCTCTCGCCGAGGCCGTGACCTTTTCGGCTCGGAGGGAGAGCGAGCAGCAGCATCAGATCAGTCAAGTAGAGTGCGAGGAGAGGAAGGGGCGAAGTCTTAAATGAAGAAAGGCATCATCTCACATCAGATTGCCTTCTCCACGGCTGCTTCATTGCATATAAGACTGAGATACTGTTTATTTGAGAGTGCATGTCCAGAAGGGCGACAAACCATCACTAACTTGGCTATATGTAACACATGGGCTGCATCCCAAACCACATACTGTGTATTAGTATAATATACAGCTTCAGAAAAAAATGAGAGCACCGCAATTTATTTTTAAATCAGCGTCTCTATGAGTATGAGAACCATTCCATGCCAGTGTCTGTTAAACTCCTCCACAAGCTCCTCATTCTGCTTTATGAGGTACTGATTAGTGATCACCTGAATCACATCTTATTTAATGAGGAA
>JBBPCZ010000002.1:437297-450404 GCA_037974445.1 Brycinus macrolepidotus | reverse complement strand
TCAGAGATCTTGTGTTTTTTTCTGTTTGTTTCTAAGACCTAAAATAAAAGAAATTTGTTCATTTTTGTTCTTTATGTGCATTTGCATGTGACACTGTTTTTAAAACCCCAGTAGGGTTTATTATTATTATAACATGTTTTTAAAATTACAATAACTTTAGTTCTATGTGACAAAGGAGCATCAACACAAACTGGGGGACTTCCATATGAGGAGCTGTTTTGACATATGAGAATGATTTACCATTTGTTGTGCTCCTGGCACTGATCCGTGCCACTCATGTCCTAAAGGTTAAAGGAAAAAGCTTCTGAACCATCACGAGGGGCACATGTAAGAATCTGTCCTTCTCTTTCTGCACTGTGAAAGCACTGATGCTACATTTCCTTCAAAACGCTGCACCTTCTTCTAGAGGCTGTTTTCATTTCTCCCCTCGGTCCACAGCAGTCTCACGCTCGGTCCTCCGCTCTGTGGGGAGGGCTACATATTGATTGCACTTGAGTAAGGTTTATGTAAATTAATTTTCCTAGCGTCTCCGTGGAGAAGCAGCCTGCGGGTAATTAACTTTATGGGGAGGCGGGGTTGACTGAGCAACCGCCTTCTGTTACAGCAAAGGACAAACCCCATGACACCCTAGCTCTGTACTGGACCCAGTGCTCCCAGACAGCCTGTAGCCGAGCAACCTGGGGAATTTTTAAGGTTTAAAGTTCAAGGTTACTTTACTGTCATCAGCAGCTGTGAACACGTACATAGTGTGATGAGACGTTTCTCCAAGCAACATTCAACAGAGTACAAGTTACAACAGAAACAAGAAAAACAACACAACAAATAGACACCATACAGCTGAACAGTAATGTTATGTAACAGTATAGTGTGAACGGAATGTAAACCTTCCAGAGTGACTAGTGTTGAACCATAAGTGTGATTATAAATGCACAGGAGGCAGTTACAGCACTGAACAAAGTGCAAGGTACGACAGAGACAACACAATAAATAGACAATATAGTAGTGTGACAGTAGTGTGAATGGGATGTAAATCTGAGGCTATACAATAAACAGACCAGTACTGTGACTATGACGTAACGTGCTGGACTGTCACTTAAGTTGTTTGGCTACAGACGGTTGATGAGCTCCATTATTATTTTTCACTATTTCTCCATTTCCAAACTTAAATTTCCAAACTTAAGGTAATATTGCTGATAAAATAGACAGTGTTTAAATTTATCATCAACGTGATCAGTTATACTGTATATATTTAAGCCTTATTTAATAATTTATGCAATCAGTGCAATTATAAATCATTTATGTAGTTTGAAAATTGCAGCTATTTGTTGAAGAGGATTCTATTATAACTCTGCTGCTTTACAATGTTATAAGTTGTTTATAGTCATTTGCAGAAAAATGTGACGAATAGAAATGTGTCCAGAATCGATAAAATTTTACATTCCCAAAAACTTGATATTGAAGGAAACATTTGATTTCAAAGAGATTCCAAACGTGACAGTGCTACCTACAGGGCCTCTATCACTTCCCCCCATTTTTAAAATTAAAGTTTTATAAAATACATAAACGCCGCTGAAGTTTCTAAATGCACCCAGTCCATACAATGGAAACTCAGCTGCCAAAACACTGATAGAATGAATTGCTTTTGTGACATCATAAAAAGCAACACAATTTCAAATATACACCTTTTTAGCCTGCAGTAGTTTTTCCCCACCCACTCACACTGAAGTCATATGTAGTGTGGACAGCCAATCACAGCCAAAGTCATTTACATACATCTATCCTAAAGGCACTGTAACAGAAACAGCCTGTTTATTTCTACGGGATAAAGAGAAACTGGAAAATGTCACACAGACATGTTATTCAGATATGGAATCTTTAAAAAAAAAAAGCTTATTTTTTATTTCATTCACTATAAAGTGTCAGCTAGGGTTTATAGATGGTAAAAAAAATCTCTTATTAACGGAATATTTGTTTTTGGGATGCTGTGCAAAATTTCTTTTTCTGTGCAATGAATATTTGGGACACCACAAACAAACAAACAAACAAACAAGCAAACAAACAAAAATCCTGTGGGATTACAGGTATCTGGCAGGTCAGAGTTTATAGAGCTATGACTGTGCCATAAATCAATCTGTGCTTTAGAAATGTTCACCCTCCCACATCTTCACTATGTAACATGCCAGCAATAGTTGATAACATCAATAACATTTACCATAACCTGTACCTCACGTTATCTGTTAAAATGCACTGGGGGGCTATTCTGAAGGCATCAGTCTAGGATCATATTCTCTTTTGGTTCAACTCACGGTTAACACTTACACACGGGTAATTTTTTCCTTGGAGCCCATTCCCCACAACCACAACATCAAGATTCATCAATGATTTAGACTCGTGTTGCAGGCAATAGTTGCAACTTAAAGCCTTTGTAGTCTGTTTTATGTAGGAGGGATATTCTAAGAGGCCTTTAGGGGGTTTTCTCAAACTCAAACATGGGACCCAAATACATATTAATCAGATAATGTTCACTGCTGGGTTTTACTCCAGAGCACCTCTGGAGACATTTGTCCAGGGTCTTTGGGACAAGACCATCCCAAATTAGTCAAGAAAAAATAGAGCCAAATATATAATGTCCCATTTGTCTCACACAAGGCTGCTTCACACCTTCTTCTCGTTAAAGGCATTTCACCAGAGCAGGAGCTGGGAAACCGTCGGAAGGTCTGTCTATGAGAACAGAAAGAGTTGTTGCTTTTAGACTAATGGTAGTTTGCAAGGTGACCCGCCCGAGGCTGTTCGCTTTGCGGAGAACGAAGGAGTGAAAAGCCTGATGTGATGCTCCGCTCTCTCACTCAGCGCGGCGGTCTGTCACGAGTGGTGAAGCCGACTGGAGTATTAAGAGAGACAGTGCTTAGACCAGCCTGACATAATTGCATTAACCCTTTTATACAGTAGCCATAAAATACAACTTCAGGCCCCCAGTTCATCCCTGAATTCTAACATCTTTACTTCAATTACATTTTTAAAAAACATTCTATAGAATAATTTATTATATTTTTAAGTTAAAATTTCTTATTTGATTAGATCATCTGAATGAAAATATCTGAGTAGACAAGAACCTCTGCCAGTGTGTGGCCCCTAGCAGGCCTGCAGAAAGGGGTCAGAATTGGATATAGAGTGAAAAATTAAACTGACAGTTTTCTCAAGTTTGTCTGTTTAGCCAGTTTTGAAGCTACAAGGCTGATGTAGATAAGTAATGGAAACTCAAACATCAATTTGCATTGTGGACAAATGGGCAAAAGTATGTTTTGTATGGCGTACATTTAGGTACGCTAATAAGCTATTACTTTAAAAAAAAATTAGTAAGCAATTACTGGTTAGCCTCATAGCTTATTATACACACACACACACACAGACAGCCCACAGAGGGTGCACTACTGAAGCCCCTGCTCCAGCAGCACATATTCCCCAAAAGTAAACGTTCCCCATAGACTTCCATTGAATTTTTAAAGGTCATTTTCATCATAATTAAATGCATTTTGATTGAGTACAACACCTAATTGCTTATAATATAATGCATTTGCTTTTGAAAAGTCTTTGTTTTATTCGATTGTTACACTATTGCTAATTTTCTCCATTGAACGAATGACTTTCAAAAGGTGAGTCACCACCAACATGGCAATTGAATTCCAGTCTAGGCTCCGCCCACACCCAGGAAAGTGACCTTCATTGTTAGAACACATGTTTATTAAATAAAACCATGCATTGTGAACAGCACTAACAGATGTTTCAGTGTTTTTTTTTCTTTTCTTTTTTGTGAGATAATCAATCAATCAGCCAGGTATCTAACCTTCCTAGTGGCCACTCCACTCAAGCATTATTCTCCTCTCTTTTGAAGTAGGTGCTGTTCTTGCTCCTTGCTCCGACACACATTTGTTTAAATGTCAGTGGTTTTGCATAATGAGGTGTAACCCAAGTCCCCCCAGGTATGCTGTGGCATTAAGTGAGTGGAGCGAGCTGATTAGCCTCCCCAAATACACCGTGACCTTCAAACTTTCTCTCAGACACAGCGTGAAGTTACAGTAAGGCATATTTTGGTTGCTGGTAAATAGTAATCTTGCCCGTCGCTGGTCATGCTGGTCTCATAATGTGGGAATATGAAAGAGAGGTCACCTTCATGGTCTCCCCAAATGCTGCAAGAAGGTATTTTCCTAGCTTATGTGTCACTGAAAGGTCTTCGTCCCATTCTGTGTCTATTACTATTCCCACCTAACAATGCATACAATTCATTTCTTTCAAAAACTTGCAGCAAATTCACTCATTACATGTTTACAAGTGCCAGATCTTAAATAAAAAACAATACATTACCAAGGAAAAAATCTATTCAATGGTTCCATTATTTTTCGGTACAACATAAAAATGTTCCCTTCCCATCCATACAGACCAGGATTTTGATGCAATAAATCACTGGCAGGCGATGCAACATGATAATCCTCCAAGCCCTATGTCATCTAGCCTAGACATTATTTATCATTATTTATAGGCTTCTGTTACAGTGCAGAAAAGCCACTTTATTTGTACAGAAACAGAATTTCCTGATGCTTTTGTTGGGAAATATATCACTGTGGACTCATTTGCTCAATGTGCCAGCCCGATGTGCCATTTTATTGATGTCGTCTACAGAAAATAAAGAAACCACTCAACAGATACTTTCCTTGGCAATATATTGTTTATATTGAGCAGATATGGAATGAACCACATGCCCAATATCAGCTGGTTGTTCTACGCAATCCTCCAAATGTATGTTTAAGGGCAAGAAATGTTTGCATTTTCCATTCTCACAGATTATAAACCATGCATTTAGCCACAAATTGTAAATGGAATGTATATATCATATATACAGTCTATGGTTTAGCTTGGACCCCAGTTCTGTACATAACTCTGGTACACTATGTGACATATTTGCATATGGGAAAGGCAGAAAATGCATGTGGTTCCATATCCACTCAATTTACTACAGATTGAGCCACTAGTGGCAGCTGGTTTTACGCAGTTTTACCCACTATTTATTGTAGTGTCTCAAAGATGAAGGGATTGTACACACACAATATGTGTTTTGGTGTCACATATTCTTAATTAGCTGAAAGAGTATTACACTCCTGTGGAGGGGAAATATGTAGAAAATAAGTGTAGAATAATTTCATTTAGTAACACCACCATCTCTTCCTCACTGAACTTTCATTCTCTGTTTTGTAGCTTGTTGGTGGCTTCTGTTTCACTGCACCTCACAAGCGTGTGGTGTGTATGCTGAAACGCTGAAAGCATTGTATTTACACAATTAACACACCTTACTTACATTTAGGCAGGCACTCTAATTCAGAGTAACGTACTGCGGTAGAAAAATGCAGTGTTTGACTTACTCAAGGACTTTAATTCCTACATGGCAATCACATACGTCTCATTCATATGGCTGTAAGAGCTTGTGTTGTCAATCAGAAATGCTACCAGCTTTTGGCATCACCAGGCAACAAATTCATGTGATTTTTTAGAATGTTTGAACATATGAGAAAATATATGATAAATAAAGTCAGTGGTTCCAAGCCCTTTTTGATTGTAGCCTCTTGCTTTCATTCAGGTATCTTGTGGATTCTTGTTACACTGGAGGCTCTTGAGGGTAACTGAAGCTTTGCTGCTGCTTTTGTCAGTTTGCTGCTCATTGACTTATCTATCGGTCTCCCATGAGAGCTGACTTTGTTATTGCTGTTCATCTGTATATGAATGGAAAGGCTACAATTGCGGATTCTATCATAGCCACAGCGCATGAGTCATTTAAAACATGAAAAGAATCTTAAAGAGTCAGCAAGACTGGTGGTGGATCATTAGTCATTTACTCTCAGTGAGCTGTAATGGTTTTGCCATCTTCTATCAACTTCTATCATAGCCACAGCGCATGAGTCATTTAAAAGTAATTTGCTATTAATGCATTACCTTTGACGGATGTAATTATGCTACTGAGTTACATAAAATAAGCATTTTCATAAAATGAATCAACATCCAATATTTTAACTAAAACAAAGGTACAGAACACAAAAAAAAAATTGACTTTTGGGGCAGCTGGTGGCCTGGTGATTAGGGAGTTGTCCCTGTAATCAGAAGGTTGTGGGCACCACTGAGGTACCCAAGGTACCGTCCCCATACACTACTCCCCGGGCGCTGTGTTCCTGGCTGCCCGCTGCTTCACTTGGGTTAAATACAGGGAAAGAATTTCATTCTGTTTAACCTGTGCGCTGTGGTGTGTTCATGTATGACGAACGGTCACTTTACATGCGATGGTGTTGAGACTGAAGCTTTCACATTAACTAGAAGAAACACACCAATATAACCAATTTACAGTTTATAGTGCTAAATAAAATTAATATGTTATACCAGCTACAGAAGCTTTATTTTGAACTTTCCTCACAGTATCAGAACTTTGAACAGTTATGTTTGAAAACACATGGCAAAAAAATGGCATACCAAAACACGTTAAACGAAATAATACAACGAATACAGTTAATTAACATAATATTTGTAAGAAAAGACAATATCAAGTAATTATTAAAAGGTCTTGTACCCCCCTGGAAAATATTGTGCTTGCATTTGGTCTTTAGAAGGTCTTAACAGCCACAACCGAACGAGGGAACGTGCCCCCCCCAACCGTTTCCAGGCAACATCAGCAAGAAGTTGAGCAGCAGGGTGAAAACATGTCTGGCCTCGTCATATTTCCCAGCCTGCCTTCAGATAAATGCCAATCTGAGCGGCCTGCCTCGGACACGGACAAGCGCCTACCCTGGAAAATAAACGATCCTGACCCGCCGCTCAGCACAAAGTGATTCACATTTCCACAAGAAATAAATGCACCCTGCAGAGGCTGAAAAGGCTGCAGAGCTGAATATCAGGGGTCACTTCTCTGCTCCCATTAAATAATAAGAGCCACAGTAGCATAATTAGTTATTTCATTGTGCTAAATGCCCTATTCCCACTTTTGAAACAAATGATTTAAACCATAAAAGGTGGAATCAGCTGTGAAATTAGTTTCTCACGGTAATAGTTTAAGCTGAAGCTTGCCACCAAAAACTGAAATCATTGCATTTAATCAAAAACATGTAAAGAATCCAAAAAAGCCAGCAAGACTCATTTACTCTCAGTGAGCTGTTTTATAGCTTGTTGGTGGCTCCAGTTTCATTGCGTCTCACAAGTGTGCCGTTTGTTTGCTGAAACACTGAATTTACAAGATATACCACACCTTACTTACACTTTAAACAGTAGGCAGACACTCTAATTCAGAGTAACTTACAGTAATAGACAAACACAGTCTTTGAAAACTTGCTCAAGGAAGTTAATTCCTACATGGCAATGCAGTTTGGATGAAGATCAAACCATCACATACGCCTCATTCTTTTGGTTGTAAGACCTTGTGTTGTCAGTCACAAATTCTACAACCTTTTGGCATCATCAGGCAACACAATTCACTTTTTTAGAACATATGGTCATATAATATGTGGATGGAGAAAGGAAAAAAAAGAAAAAGTCAACCACTGTGTACTCACACTAGACCCCTATGAGACGTGGCAAGTCTGTGTTCGGAGTGGGCCTTCGACTGTCTGTTAAAAGAGAAAATAGGTGTTGGTGATTAAGTTGGTTTCTTTGCAAGGTATCTTTCCACACAAGGATCCAGACCCTCTCTCAGAAGCTGTGTCATAGGAAGTGGTAACTTTTTCCAGAGTGATTATCTGCAGTGTGTATATACAGCCGTTTTCACCAAGTGCCCACTGAACTAGATGCTCACTAACCAATACCCAGGACAAGAACATGCTAGATTTCTATATTGACTTGACCAGTGGATCTCAACTCTGATGGAGGACCATGGCCCTGCACATTTCCCCTGCTCCCAACACACTAATGAAGTAATTAAAAGCCCTTCCTGAGGTGAGATGGATGTGTTAGAGAAGTGAAAACAGTCCAAAAGGGACTGTGGTACTCCAAGACTGGGACTGAGAACCCCAGTCTTTCCTATACACACTCTTTTCTTAGTGAGAGCAGCACTTTTTTGGGAAAATGTTATATATATTTCACACATATCGCATGCATATTGCACAGATACCGTTATTAATTTAAGTAAACCTATGCACAAGTTGATGGTTCTTATTTCTAAGCTAATATTCTTTATTAATTAGTTCACAGGTGCAGCACATACAGCATGACATTGCCATATGGTAATTTTGCCTTATTTTTTTCACTGAATACAACACAAAAGTGTAACAGGGTATACTTTTTGCCTGATTTCTTTTTTTTATACACACATCACATGACAAAGCCAGGCCCTCTGAAGCCGTCTCATAGTGTGAATGAATCACAGCTCATATACAAGAATACAAGGAGGTTAATTGTTCTTTTTTCATATACAAAACCAAATTTTTATTGTATGGAATTTATACAAAATGCTAGAATTTGATTGCTGCAATATGGCAACAGCATGAAACATTGGAACTGCAGACGGCAGATCATACGGTGGGAGTACAAGAATACATTTTCACTGGACACACTTTCACATGATTTTCTTTCAGTTCCTCATATATACGCATACACAGAGAGAGAGATAGAGAGAGAGAGAGAGAGAGAGAAAGAGAGAGAGACACACATAAAGATATGTAAAAATGTTTAATCTTTCACATGTATTTCATAATGCAGGGTCATAAAGGTTTAAACACAGTCTCAAGGAATGTCATGTTGTCTGTAAAGAGTAGAAGTTAGTTTCAACTTTCTCTACCCCAAGGCCCATCTTTTTTGCTGTGCTGACTCATAAATTTCTGCTTGGTATGTTTGTATATTTTGTCTCTGGGGCTACAGTTATTAGCCAGAAGGCCCACACTGACACATTTACCTTTGGGCTGATTTATGTGCACAGCTGCTGACATATGAATAAAATAAAAATAAAATAAGACAAATAAGACTCGGGCAGGAAAATTCAAGTCAGGGCATGCAACAAACCTGCAGGCGCATTCATGACTCTTAATTTTAATCTAATAGTAGTGCTATTTTTTTCTTTTCAGATAAGAGCATGTCCTATCTAGCACATTTAAAAATGGCGTCACACGCAAGTGAACATAAATGAACAAATTTCTTTTAGTTTAGGTTTTAGAAAGAAACCTAAGGATTCTTTCAAAGATCAAGGATCTTTGAACCCGGGAGAACTTTCAGGATAGTCTCCACCCACAAGTGGGTGGGGAAAACCCACAGGGGGAGGGGGTCTGGAGAGCGGTGGTGCGCTGAGAGAGTAGAACAGCAAGTGGCGAGCGTGTAGGAGAACAAACACTGGTTTTAGACTGATTTACACCGATTACATTTACTGAAATCAGAGTTTACTGATACACTCTGAGTTCTAAGGGTTAATGTGAATGTATTAAAGTGCAGTCGACACAGAGAGGAGGTCAGGCAAAGAAGTTCTGCCAAACACGATTCCAGCATTCGGCGCAACCCAACAGCAAAGTTCAAGCAATTACACAACATAAAGTAAGACAGTGTTGAAATGTTTTGACCTGGAACAGCACTTCTGAAAGGCTCTGAAAGGAAGGGAACACTGTGATATGCTTCTTCCCCAGGTTTTGGAGGACAAACAAGGCTACAGGAAAGCCTGATTTTCCAGCTCTGCCTTACTGCCTCAGAGAAGACTTTCTCCCTTGAGAAATGGCACAAAGCCCCAGCTCCCTCCACATTAAAAGAAATCGCTTGGAATGCTTTGGTAATATTTTCCCTTCCGCTGATCTCCAAGATTAAATGAGAAGGCAGATGAGTGAGAGGGATGGACAGATAATGAGAGGAAGAGGGAGATTTACAGTAGTCTTGCAGACGGCAATTAAATGCAAAGCAATCTTCTCAACTGCTGACCTTAAAGGGCCATCCATCGTCCAATGAGTACTCGCTCTCCCTTTCTGTAGAAATCTATCCAGAACGCTTAAGCAGATTGCCTTAAAGCCTTATTATAACATTATTACAGCTACTGTAAATTAGGTCAGCAGGAGCAGCTTGAGGCTCGACCTCAGACGTTGTATCTCAAAACGATTAATCACGAGTGCGTCTCAGTCATCCCTACGCTGAAGGAACAGGGCAACTTAGGCGTGAATCATTGGAGATTCGGGAAGAATACAGGCTTAAGGGGTGCATTGTGGGCCTGAGATTATAGCAACTAGAGTGGTGAGTCAAATGGTCTCAGACAAAAGACTCTTCAAGCTCTATGCACAGCTGTTCTCTAGCCAGAGAGCTTCAACAAGCTTCAACAATATGGGCCTGATGGGAAGGAAGCAGGTGTTACACTTTAACAAAACAAAACAAATAAAAAAAACTCACTAGTGTTTCACTAGAGTATAGAGACAATCATGGGAAAGAGGCCAAGTGAGTCAACCACAAGTGAAAAATGTAAAAGTGCAAAATCACCATTTTGTCATATGTGAACACACCATAGCACACAGTGTGAACAGCACAAAATCTGCACTTCCTCTGCATTTAACCCATTCACCAAGTGAAGCAGTGGACAGCCAAGAATACAGTGCCCGGGTAGCAGTGTGCAGGGACGGTACTTGCTCAAGGGTTCCTCAGTGGTGCCACTAGCAGTCCTGGGATTCAAACTCATGAATTCCTTATTGCAGGGTGAACTCCCTAACCACTAGGCCACCAGCTGCCAGGTGTGCTATGAAAAAACAGTGCTTTACATGAATAACATAGTATAATAGTATGGTTTCCCTTTGGTACATCATGTGGGTGGACAGATGCATGTACATTACTTACCTGTGGTAAGTAATCGGTGTAAATCAGTTTAAAACAGTCAAATCAGTGTTTGTTCTCCTACACGCTCACCATTTGTTGCTCTGTCTCTCAGCGCTCGGCTGCTCGGCTGCTCTCTGGACCCCCTCCCTCTGCGGATTTTCCCCACCCACTTGTAGGCGGAGACTATCCTGGATTCTACTCCTGGGTTCAAAAATCTTTTTAAATTTTTTTTATTTGTTTCTAAGACCTAAACTAAAAGAAATTTGGGTGTTTTTGTTCTTTATGGGCATTTGCATGTGACAGCAATTTAAATACCCCAGTAACTGTTATTATTATGACATGTTTTTTAAATTGGTTATTGTTCTAAGAGTTAAAGGATCTGCTACTAACTTAATGGTTCCAGATACCACAGTATACCTTATCTGAGATGTCTTTGTATCCTGTAACATTAACAGTACCCTTCACTGGAACTAATGAGTCAAGGTCAAACTGTGACAAACAACCTGAGACCATTATTCCTCTTCCACCAAACTTTACTGTTGCCACAATGCATTCCGGAAGATAACGTTTTCCTGGTATCTGCCAAAGCAAGATTCACCCATCAGTAAAACATGATTCATCAGTCTAGAGAACATGTTTCCACTGCTACCAAGTCCTGTGATGTCATGCTATCCAGGATTACAAAGAAAACCAAAAGAGAAGCCAAGACTCAAAATGTTTCTGTCATTCTGGATGGTAAACAACAGAGAGGTGTTAAGTGTGTAAAATGTTTTCATAGTGTTTCTTTAAATGCATTCATCCAAAAACACTTGACCCAGAGTCAACTGCATTCCTTTAGATTCAAAATTAATTAATGCACAGAACAAAAAAATCAACTGTGAGATGGCAGAGCACATTTCTGTTTCTCCCCTTGTTAATTAAGTTACTGATCCAGTGCCTCCATGCCTTCAGGAAACTCAGCAGGCTGGCTGATGAGTAACGTCATCTTTAGACTCACCTTTGTTTGCACTCTCCACACACCTTTAAACTGCACTCAGTTATTCTATCTTTCAAAAACTATTATTGTTGCAGTCAGAAAGACAGATGCTGCTGATGTGGAATCGGGGCTGGCTTGAGGACACCGGAGGAAAAGGTAACTGCAGTGATTTTAGCCAAAGAACGAACTCTAGACATGAAGAGATGAAAGCAGACAGGCATCTAACCAAAATCAGAATGAAGCTTCCATTCAGCTCCGAGTTCAAATCCCCAGAGGCGGCAGATCAGAATAAATATGTCAAAACGAAGTTCCTTGATGAAATTTTCTGTCAAAAGATAGAACTTCTGGTGGGCTTAAGATGTGAATATTTCATTTCAGGAACGTGAAGAGAGATATGAGGGCAGGAGAGACCGTGGACTGGTTCACTAAAGCGGAATTCAAACAACGTCTGCGTAATTCAAACACTGAGATGTAAAGTCATTCAGAGTGGGTTTGATGTGAAATGTTTAATTGTAGCAAAAGTTGACTCAGATTTCTTTATAGTGGTGGTAATAGGAACCAGATGTCTACAAAAGTAATATAACCATTTTATTTACTATCCAAACCCACCATTGAACCAGCACGTGCATTCTGAGTGATGGTAACATAATGGCAAAACCTTCTCAAAATTATTGTAATAAATTCTCAAGCATCAGGCAGTGTATTCACAGCCATTCATCCAATAACTTTCTTTGAGGGAACTTTTAGAGGCACTAAACTCTTCAGATGTCTGGTGTTCATCACCACTGTGAACAATTCAGACTCTTGGTTTCTCTAGATTTGAGCATCTCACACCAATCCCTTTGGACTGGCTTTGTTAAGGGAATTCTCTTTTAAGCTAGACATGGAGGCAGGCAGATGACCTAGCAGTGGAAAGTTCAAACAACTGGACTTAAAAGTCTGTACTACAGCGCTACCACAAATTTCCTTGTCTTCGAAAGTATAATACACTGTTAAAAAAATATGAAGAGGAGAAAGAAGAAAAAATAAGTGACATTGTTCCACCATAAAAAAGCAAATGACCAGGGTGCCTTCAAATTTGAAACTAAACTTATATAAGGACGTATGGATAACTAAAAACTTTCACCAATGCAAAATATATACACAGTATGGACAAAAGTATTTGGACACACTTGTTTTTCAGGGTTTGGGCTAGGCCCCTGACTTCCAGTGAAGGACAATCTTAATGCTTCAGCATACCAAGACATTTTGGACGATGCCATGCTTCCAACTTTGTGGACCCAGTTTGTGGAAGAACCTTTTCTATTCCAGCATGACTGTGCCCCAGTGCACAA
>JBBPCZ010000002.1:419270-437197 GCA_037974445.1 Brycinus macrolepidotus | reverse complement strand
CCCCTCCCAATTCTCTCTCTCCCTCTCCCCCCTCTCTCCCTCTTTCTCTCCCTCTTCTTTTCCTCTCTCCCTCTCCCTCTCCCTCCCTCTCCCTCTCCCTCTCTGATGTTCTTGTCGTCCCGGGTCTTGTTCTGATAGGATCTGTGTTCAGTAATTAAGTAATCAGGAGTGTGTGCTGTGGGAGTTCTGCGTGCCGCTCAGGCGCTCGTGTTTGTTTACACAGAAGATGTTTGTTGTTCTCCCGACTGGCGGAAGTTTTGGGCCTCGCCAATAAAAGTGACGTTCTGCCGTGGCAGCGAGCTCCAGAGGGCATCTGCAGCAGCCGTGTCCGTGATAAGACTCATCACTCCACATTAACTAAACACCGGTCCACAAACACTCAGCCCTCGTGGGCCGCCCTGAGCTGCCAGAGCTGTTAGAGCTCTCCTGTCGACAGCTGGGTGGTCGGTATGGAGAAAGAAAATAAAATTACAGAACCTGAAGATTATTTATACCATTTCTGGGCTTTGTGAACACATTGAAGCAGGAAAAATTTTTCAGAAAAAAACAGCACCACCACATTTAACCTCTTGAATCCCAGGCTTATCATTCATTTAATAATCTCAATGCTTATTATTTTTCAGCAACTGCTATCTTTACAGCTGAAAAGGTTAAAAATTGGTTTGAGGGCTAAATAAAGGCTGAGTGACTATGAATAGTTATTCTTTTTTTTTCAAATTAGTGTCAAGAGTGTAAGAATGAGTGCAAAAAAGGCGGGGGGTATGAGAAAAACCTGCAGTAGCCGAATCCAGTGAAACCACTGTGTGTTTATCCATATAAAGCAGTGTTTACACACATCACTTCTGTTTTTACTATTTTGCACAGTAAAAATGTTTTAAATTTACCTTTATCAACTGTGATCCTTTAAAAGTGAAGAATAAACCACCATCTTTATCATTTTTGCATCTGATTTTATTGGATATTGGAACAAGTCTGCGCTGTTAATTGAATCTTAGTGCAGCTTTTATCACAATTTTACATTTAAAGGGTAAAAAGTGTTTAAAATTTCGGCATTTTTATGCACTTAAGGAGTTGCTTTATTTTTATGCACCTATTGAGTAGTTGTTTTATCTTTACGCACCTATTGAGTAGTTGCTTTATTTTTATGCACCTATTGAGTAGTTGATTTAACTTTACGCACCTTTTGAGTAGTTGTTTTATTTTTACGCTCCAGTTGAGTAGTTGCTTTATTTTTATGCACCTTTCGAGTAGTTGCTTTATCTTTACGCACCTTTCAAGTAGTTGCTTTATCTTTACGCACCTATTGAGAAGTTGCTTTATTTTTAGGCACCTATTGAGTAGTTGATTTATTTTTTAGGCACCTTTCCAGTAGTTGATTTTTTTGTTAGTACTCAGTATTTTTCTCAGTAAGTTCAAAACATATTGGGCCGACAGTCACTTGTCGCTTTGCGGTTAATTCAGTGACTCCACATTACTTTATGTTGCGTACAGGCTGTATGATTTAGGCTTGTCTTACAAACCATGATTTATTTCTCAGCCATCTAACTTCCAGTCTAACCCTGGACTCTGTTTCATGATGGTGGATGGTCTGTCACCATGGCAACTTATGCCACCTAACCTAAAGGGCGAGTTCAGTTCGGGAACTCGGATCATAAACACCTCTCGAGCCAATTAGGGCTTTGCCTCTGGTACCCATGATCTACTCAGAAAAGAGTATCGTGATGCAGTTTATCACGATAATGATCATGTATCGTCTCATCGCTCACCCCCTTCTCCTGGTCTGCTCTGTGTCAGCACACTGTATCACTTTATCTGCGCAGATTTTATTTCTCGTTGTGCTTATGTGCGAGTCGGGCCTTTTATTATGTCCTGCCGTCTAGAGCAGCGGCTGCAGCTATCACATTACATCACCAACAAAGATGATGACACTGTATTAGTCACCCTTTCAAACACATGCACAGCTGGAATGCGTTTCAAAGGCAAAGCCACATGAAGTAAGGCCTAATGAATCGTATCCTCATTCTCCTGTGCAAAAGTACACACGCATTGGTGAGAATATAATAAACTGAGTTCATAACTGGGAGGTTAATACTGAAAATGGCATATCAGGTTTAGTTTCCAGTTTCAGTGCTGGTATAATCTTTCGTTAGTTAGTCCATGTGCCCTGACACAGGATTATGGCACAGTAATACTAATTAAATATGAAGCAGTTTGCACATTTAGTGGTAGCACTGACATGACAGATGTCATATGCTGTCATGGCATTTCATGACAGGTTATGTCCTTTAAAATAACAGTGTCATTATCATCACCAGAAACTGTCACGATCTGCCTACGGCCGACCCGTGGTGTGATTTGCAATAACAAGGTCCCTCCATTGCTTAAGTAAAACATGGTAAATTTGTTCTCAGTGTGTCTGAATGCAATTTAATCTGCAGCATGACCTGATACTCTGGCTTTGGTCCAGGACGCATTGCTTTTGAGGCAGGTCACCTGTCGGGTGTAACCTTATTTCTAACCCTCAGGGGTTTTTTTTGTTTGTTTTACAGAAAGTCTGTCTTATATGTTGCCAAATATTGATCCTAGAAAAACAAGAACATGTAATCGACTTTGACTGAAATCATGAAAGCATGCACATTATGCAGAATACATGTAAGCCATTAAAAAGTTTCTACATTTCTGCATTTCTAAAAGTGTATTTTTAATTTACATTTTCAATCAGAACTATTTCTAACCCTCAGTTGTTGTTTTTTTATTAATTTCTTTTACAGAAATGAATAAAAAACGTACTCGACTTAAACTGAAATCATGAAACTAGGTATGACACATGTAATCCATTTAATAATTTCTACAGTTCTGTATATCTAAAAGTGTTTTATTAATTTATATTTTAATTTAAACTCACATTACCTTACATACCATGCTGTATTTGTAAGTAAAGCAGAGTATCAGGGACGGTGTCTGAGCTGGCGGAGCTTTTTTGCTTCATTATAAATAGACATAGTGAAACTTGATGTTGTTAGTTATTATTATGCATGGTGACATCAAAAATTAGAAGAAAGTTGCTACACTTTAATCAAAGACTACAGGAAAACAAATTTGTCTTTTAAATTGTATGATACAGTGAATCGTGCTGAATATGAGAACGGACATGAAATAACAAGGTAAAAAGGTGACTTCAGATTGACTTTAGGTAATTCACAATGGTTAAAGTGGAGTCTCCATCTGGAGGTTCTTGATTCTATAATACGGTTCATTGATCCAGAGAGCCTACTGTGGTACCTGTATTTAAGAGTTTAACTTTACTATATGTATTACCTTTAAGGGAGTAGTTTGGCCCAAAGAAAACCCACAATATTCCACTTAGCTGTGCACTAATGAGTCTAATGTTGCTGACAAACACTAGAAGTCATCAGTCATCAAAATCCTTTCCATGCATCCCCAAAACTTCTCCAAACCCAGCAAAACTGCATTCAGTCTTTCATTACTGGTGGTGCAGACTTATGCATGTGGTTTAGGACACAGTATGACTTACTGTGAGTTATAAAACCGTACTAAACTTCACCACCACATTGACCTTTTCAGACAACAACAGAGGAAATTCTTTCATGTTTATGATGGTTGTGTATTTTTACAGCTCACAGTGAGTCATATTGTGTCCTAAACCACATCCACAAGTCTGCACCACCTTAAGGAAGAGCTGGATGCTGTTTTGGGGGTGTATTTACAGAAAATGGGTGACTACTGACTTCTAGTGTTTTTCAATGTTAGTCTCACGGATCCAATTCTAAACTAAAGAAGTGAGTTTTAGACTCCAAGTATGTCTTTTCTGATCTTCTACATCTGGTGTAAGATTGTATAAATGTGATGTTTTCCCAAACCATTCCTTTAACCCCTTACTCCTGAGTCTGATTTTGTTATTAGATGTAGGTCTTATTATTCAGAAGCTACTATGAGTTACTCAGTAAGTTATGAATCTATGAGAGTGAACAGTTACAGTGTGAAACCACCCACAGTTTCCTGGAGTTTAAGGGGTTAATCCTTTCAGTTTCATATGAAGGACCGCAAGATGACGATCTGGAAACAGCCATTTTATGTCAAGATCACCCAAACTCAGAACTTCCCGTGTTATGAAAGCAGGTATTAGGCAGATAAATGAGCTGAGTGTGTTTTCTGGCCGACAGTAAGTCTCGAGTTGGTGAAAGTGTAAAAGTCGACTAAGAGACTGGATTACGTAAGCGTGTTTTCCCGTGGACCCAGTAAGAGTGTGTTCCTGTGGTTATTTGTAGCGAGGTTAGCGTTAGGACCAGGCGGCTCAACAGATGGCTGTGATGACACAGAGTGAGTAGGAACTGAAGTATTTCTGAAAGGGAGTGCTTGGAGATGAATTGCTCTGTGTGGGATGCTGGACAGCGGAAAATGAGCACAGCTTTTAGAACCAGAGCGTTATGGGTAAAGTAAACTAACACGGGCTATCAGATTCCCCAGTTTCCCATCGCTCAGAGAGAAGGGCATTCATGGGAATGCACTCTACTCCGGGTTTATTCAGGACCAGGGATGCAGGGCTTAAAACAATAGTCTGAAAAAAGACAAATCAGCTTTTCCCCCCTCGCTCCAAAATGTCATCAGTCAGCCATGACAGGGTTATTCGTCTGAGGTTAAATTTTGCTCTGAATCTAAGAGGCTAATGTAGTTTACAAGTAATGGAGGCTCATGGACACCAATTAGCATCACGCAAACTGTATGTGGAAATCTAAATTTAATTATCTTATAATTTAGTTATCTCCAATAGTCAATTTCTTTGACAAAACAGAACAACCACAATGTCTAAAGACACTGTGTATATAAATGGATAGAAGTGTGTTGCCTTGTTAAAAACAGTAGCAGAAACCACAGAAGTACTAAGGCTGTAATGTTCTAACACAGCGGTCTCCATGCACTCTAAAAATAAGGAAAAAATTGATATCCAAATCGTTCTACTCAAGTGCTGGGTTTGAACCAGTTGGGTAATGTAGTTTCCTGGGTTATTTCTCTCTCTCTCTGTCACATTAACCAGCATTTGGGTTATTTTACAGCACTTGCAGCAACAATATAAGTAGAAATAAGGAGTCCCTGAAAATGTGCTTTGTGTTTATATTATACCATTAGATATCTTTATATAATACTTCTATAATCATCTAATATGTAATTTAGTGGTATCCTGTAGTAAACTGTAGCAAGATAAGATAAACCTTTATTAGTCCCACAAGTGGGAAATTTGCATTGTTATGGCAGAAAGTGGACAGACAAACTGCACCTTGCTCAGAGTAATATTTCACCCTTAAAACTGCATGTTACACCAGAAAACCACAAAAATTGCACATGTTGTACCAGAAATATTGCACACAAGAGAGAAATATTGCACACAAGAGAAATATTGCACACCGGAGAAACATCCCCTTCTCGGTCCGTGGTGTTTGCAATTGTAAATTTTCTGAGAAAGAACTCTTCTTGTGATTACTATAGCAGGATGATTGTGGTCTTGCTTAACATTTTCCACATTTTTGGATAAATTAGATCGATAACACGTCTATGCTTGATCTCTAATGCAAAAAGTGCCAAAACTTAATAGAAGTATGTTTCTTTCAGTTTGTTTAGGTGACTGTTGTCCACTCATGTTTAAATATATTTTCTAAAATGTAGCAACTTTACAAAGGCTCTGCTCCTGCCGCACTGGGCCCAGTCATGTCATGTCATAAATCACTGAAAGGCTTCTTTCCTGTAGAATCAAAACAGACAAGGCCCATTTCCGTTACATGAATGACAACATTTACACTAATCATGTACATGTTTCCACATTCAGAACCAAACATCTCAGCTTCTAGAATACCTTCCCTTACCACATTTTCCATCACCATTCCTAGAAATATTCTGAATGATCCTACAGAAGGGTTTTCGACTATATTGTTCTTAGCCGGATTCAGGCTAGATTTTTATCAAATAAGGGTGTTTTTTTTTTTTTAAAGTATTTACAAGTCAAATGTGTCTCTGGTCAGCCGGACTTAAATCCCATTACTATGTGGGGAATATGCAAATCAGCTCATATACAACAATCACAAGCATAGCTCCTTGTTCTTCTGTTCTGTTCAAAATAAAAGCACACTATTGCACCAAACAATCAGTGCTTACAAGAAGAGGTTGTTTGGAATAATGATCCTCCTGTTTTATCCACATCATGAACCACATGTATTAAAACAGTGTTGTAGCAAGAAGCTGAAAACAACGAGGTGAGGGAAAGTTTTAACTTTAGTTAAGTTTAGTTAAGTGAGTGAAAGTTTAGCTTTATTTGAGCTGGCTGGCTCGTCCAAATTGGGATACGGAATTAAAATTAAACTACAGAAGAGAAACTCATATCAAGAGATGAACTGAAAGAGCAGTGATGCACACATTAAATGCTTCCATAAGCAGAATAGCAGGGGGCGCTGTGACGTTATTGGGAGGGGTTTCGTTCATCAGATTTCTTAGAGAGACGGATGAGTTCACATTGCCATAACAGGCGTCCAAATGCATCTCAGATCTCCACCTGAAGTGGTTTAAGTGATCGGATTTGTGTGTTTTAAATGACTCTTGGTTGTGTTCACACCTGCATGTTAACCCTCAGAACTCTAATATAATCGGTGTAAAACAGTCTAGAACCGGTGTTGGTTCTCCTACACCCTCGCCGTTTGCTGCTCTTTCTCTCGGCGCGCCGCCACTCGGCCGCTCTCCGGACCCCCTCCCTCTGCGGGTTTTCCCCACCCACTTGTGGGCGGAGACAATCCCGAAAGTTCCCCCAGGTTCAAAGAGCTTGTATTTTTTCCGTTTGTTTCTAAAACCTAAAATAAAAGAAATCATTTTTGTTCTTTATGTTCATTTGCATGTGACGGCGTTTTTAAACCCCCAGGAGCAGTTATTATTATTATTATTTTTATTATTATTATTATTATTACTACTATGTTTTTTAAATTATAGTAACTTTGGTTCCACGTGACACAGAAACACCAAACAAAGCTCAGCGTGACGTCTGACACTTCAAGCATCAACACAAACCGGGGAGCTTCCATATAAGGAGTTTTTGTTGCGCTGCCAGCATGGATCCATGCTGCTTGCGTTCTAAGGGTTAATGTGGCTTGGCTTAAACCAGATATAATCCTGATCCTCAAAATGCATGAAGTGAGCAGATGTAAACGGGGTCTCTTTGACTACCCTGGGGTATGTGGGAACTTGTAAATGGTTACTTTTTGTCATATGTCTGCTGCATGTTGGTGTTAGAGTGAAAGAGAGCATGTGACGAAATGCCTTTACTGCAAAGAAAAGCAGGAGGACTGTAGAAGGAACCTCCTGCCCTGAGTTATGAAGGCCCGGCGCAGCTCGCCCTCCTCTGTATGTATCCCACATAGGGACGTTTTAGAGTGAGATATTATTTGCATAAAGCATTGTGCTGTTTAACTGGCATTACAGTGGGGCGTCCTGCCCACACACACAACAGCAGGATTAATGGAGTAAACATGGATATGGAGGGGTTCGGCCTTTCTCATGCTGCTGACAAGCTCAGGCCCTTTCCCGTGCCATGCAGTTATATCCGAGGTCTAAAAACAGCAGTAAATGTGATCTGGCTGCAGGGGTTATTTTCATAGCTGCAGGACATGCTGGGAAAACTCACCAGTTGTGTGCGGAGCAGGGGGCTCGTGGAATACGAAGTTGCACAGGGTCACAGAGAGTGACGCTACAGACATGGGTAAAGACCCGTCGACCCAAAGTATAAAACCGAACAGAAGTAGATCACATACCTACCATTTTGTACAATTTTGTCCTTTTTCATAGAGCATGTTATACAATGTGAGAAACCACATAAGCAAGCTAGATTAGCTTGCTTAAATAACACTAATGTAAATTATTTTCCATAGTTTTTTGTATTTTCTGTTAGACTGAAGCAAATAAATGTAAATGAAAGCAGAGAACATATTTACTAAGACGTCATGGGTCTTATAGCAACAACAAAAAATAAACAAAAATGTAACTTCTTACTGGTACAATAATACCTTTAGAGGGCAATAGTGAGTAAACCTTGTGTTTTTCACCAGCAGGATTTTCAGTTAACTCAGGTTGAGGATTGTCCAATAAGAATGTCCCTCAGCTCTTTTGGACAAGCTGGACATTGGGGTTAAGTTACCTGAGTTACTGAGAAAATCTGCTTTGTGAAATATCTCCCTTTAGAGGGCGGCGGTGTGTAATGTTTGTTTATTTGAGCCCGCAGATCTTTTGCCATTTCATATCAGCAAGCAGTATCTGATGAGATGCTTTGATGGACTGACTGCTTGTTGAATTTGTAACAGTGGATTTTTTTTTAGTAGTTTATCTTTGCATGCAGTTAATTCAAAATCATGTAAATATATTTTTAGAAAGATCTGAATGATTCTGCAGTACTGCCTACACTTTCAACAGTCTTCTGTGGCCTTGTAGCTTCACTGCAAAGCTAAACAAAGATGGGACAACAAACAAGTCTGCCTCAATTCATCTGAGAAGACTGTGGGTTTAAGGGATATACAGCTGTGGGAGGTCACTCTGTCCTGGGACCATTCATGCACCTCTGGGAATTTTACAGTCAAAGTTTTATTAGAGAAGAATTCATGTGCATGTTTGTGAGGAGGCCCTGCAGTCAGATAGGTTCAGTGACAAAGTTAAATTTAGGCTCAGACAGGCTTGACGAGAGTTCCATTCTGTGGTTTAATAATCCCATGTTTGCGCTTCACTGTTTGTTTTCATTGTGCAACAGAAAGTCATTTCAAAAAATAGCTGCGGGACTCTTTTACATAAACAATTTGCCATGCTGAAAACATAGGCATGGGTTTCAGTAACTTACATAAAAGTGGTCTCACTTCATTTTAATGGAGCCCTGCTGCTTATCGATAAATGTTTAAACTGTTAAACTCTCTGGTTAAAATTTTTAGGGTTAAGGTTAAGGTTATGACTCTGTGAGAATCTGCACATAATTTAAAGCAAGACTGTTTAGGTTTTAGGTTGGCTTTCCTGTGAGGGTCATTCTGAGTGTTAGGTTTAGGTGTTGGGTTGAGTTTAAGATCTGTGCTAGAGTGAGTGTTGGGTTGAGGATTTGGGTTGGCTTTCCTGTGAGGGTCATTCTGAGTGTTAGGTTTAGGTGTTGGGTCGAGTTTAAGATCTGTGCTAGAGTGAGTGTTGGGTTGAGGATTTGGGTTGGCCTTCCTGTGAGGGTCATTCTGAGTGTTAGGTTTAGGTGTTGGGTCGAGTTTAAGATCTGTGCTAGAGTGAGTGTTGGGTTGAGGATTTGGGTTGGCTTTCCTGTAAGGGTCAGTCTGAGTGTTAGGTTTAGGTGTTGGGTCAAGTTTAAGATAAGTGCTAGAGTAAGTGTTGGGTTAAGGTTTTTTGGTTGAATTTATGGTTTGTGTTATAGTGAGTACTAGGTTTAGGTTTAGGGTTAAAGTTTAGATTTAGATGAAGACTAGGGTTGAGCCTTAGATTTGGGATTAGATGAAGTTAAAGTGAATTTAGGAGGTAAATAGTTGAACATCAGGTTAAGACTGAAAAAAAAGATTTAACTATACTGTACATATGCACATCGTAAAATCTTTTAGTTTTTTTCCTCTGTCATCCTAATATATGTTGTGTAGTTGTATGTCTGTTGTCATACCGTTGCTGCTCTTTGAAACTTTTGCACACAAGCATTTCCCTCACATGTACTGTACCTGTGTTCCAGCAACACGTGATGTGACTATAAAAGTGATTTGTTTTGAGATTGTGAATGTCTACAGGAACTACAGCTGACATTTAAAACAGTGTTAAAATGAGTCAGTTCATATTCTCCATATGCCATAGCAGTCTTTATTAATTGCATACAAATACACCAGAGCTCGGCCAGGCTGCGCAGCAGCTGATTTGTCAACATGTTAACTAGGTTATGTTATACATAATTAATAGCTTCTGCAATTCTCATAATTTGATCAACTTTATGTCTTCATAACCAGTCCATCCTGCATGCAGGACAACAGGTGCATGCTTAGTTTGACATTACGGCTATAAACGGGGCAGTTGTCAGCATCAGGACTGTAGGACCAAGTTAGACTCTGAATGCTAATGAAGTCCAGAACATTCATCAGCTCCCAGCCAAAGTATGTTTGTTTTTTTTTGCTCACCTTCTCTTCAACTGTTCTCTGATGCTTTGCTATTTGTGTAAGTGTGTGTATATGAAGAACAGGCCGGATCAGCCAGTTGCTCTGGCGGCGCGTGTGTTTCCGTTGCTGACTTGAATACTTTGCATAATGCAGGATGAAAAAAGCCAATGGGCTTACACCTGTGGTCCTGCAGGGTTTAGAAAGTCCAAGTTGCTTCAAATCACTGTATTACACACTGAGCTTTATGGTATGAATCAGTTTCCATTAAAACTAAAGACCAAATGCACAAAACGGCTGGTACACTTTTTCCACTAAAAAAGAGGGTTGTCGTCACCACTTGGTTTTGTGGAGTGTGAAGGACCTTTTTAGAGGAGGCCTAGTAAACAAAACTTCATTTTTCTTGCTAGTTCACATACGCATGACTTGTCACTCTATCTACCATTGGATAAACTGTGAAGTGTGAGGTCTCAGTACTTTTGGCACATTTCCACTTTATAAAAGGCATGTTATTGGACAGGCTGTTTGGATTTGCTGCTCGAATACATTAACAGGCTCTCCGTGGCTGAACCTCACTAGATGTTCGTACTTCACATTTAGCCAAAATAAAAGGCTCCACTAACATTCAGAGAGAGAGTTTAAAGGAATGTTATGGTGAAAACTCAAATGTACACAATTTCCCACTTTTCCTAGATGTAGTCCATCAGCAAAGACATGTTTGGTGTCCAAATTTTGCTTCTTTAGTTTAGCACTGGAGCTACAAGGCCAACGTTGCTAGCAAACAGTAGTCAATATTTGCCTCTGTTGTATCCATAAATACATCCCCTCTAAACCCACATAAACCACATTCAGCTCCTCAGTAAGGTACCAGAGACTTGTGAATGTGGTTTAGGACACAGTAGGACTGTAAAACTGATTTTAGATCAGTACTCTTACTCCTGAAATGGTTTTTGAAAAAAACGTTTGCCTACACTGTGAAGTATTGTTAACTTTAATGGCTGTAGTAAGTTATACTGTAGATTAAACCACATCTACACGCTTGTGTCACCTTAATGAAGAGCTGGATGCGGTTTAAGCAGATTGAGAGAAAGTTTGAGGATGTATTTATGGAAAAGATTTGGGTGGCTATTACTTATGGTGTTTGTTAGCAAAGTTAACCTCATGGCTTCAGTTCTAAACTAAAGAAACAACACAATTTATGCAATGTTCCACTTATCCCAGATGTAGTTGATCAGCCAAAGTAAAGAACTGTTAAGTGTAACTTAAATGTCTGCATTTAATCTGTAGAGCTGCTATAAAATGCTAAAACTCAGCACCATTAGCTTGATGCTATCCTAACAGGCAAATGAAATGTTATTCCAGGCTACTGGAAATTAACATTTCCTTAGTGGGGCTACTTTCTTGGTGAATAACATGTTTTCTGCATTAGACACAGGGTTTTGGGTCTAGGGTTTGAGTTGAGTTTAAGGTCAGAGATAGAGTTAGCACTGGGTTAAGGTTTTGGATTGACTTTAACCCTCTACTGCGCACATTTTGATGGTACATGATAAAAATTATTCTGCATCATTTCCTGGTTCATTTGGGGATATTTTATTGATAAAACCTTTTACTGGGGGGGGGTGGACTCCCCCAACCCAAAAATATTTTTTTGTTGCCTAAGGGCAATGTTGCGACCATTGTAAGGAATCACAGAGAGATTTATGAATTCAGAGATCATGAAATAATGTTCAGAGAACAATATAAATCACAGCATATTTGTAAAATGTCAACAAATCATGAAGCAAAAAAACATTAGAGACCTGAAACATTTACGTTGGATTTTGACACAGGCGCATGTTTGTATCATGTAGTGTGTTGTGTCGTGTCCATATTTAACACTGTGTGAATCTTCAAGAAAGTTCTTCTGTGCTCCAGTGACCATGTGTCAGAAAAGGAAGTCCCATCTTGAAATGATGCTAGATAGTGACTCCCACACCTTACTGGACTGTTCTTTGGCACTATTTGAACGTTCTAGTTGGTTGCAGGCATTTAAAAAAGACATTTACTGGACATGGGGTTTAAGGAAACTTTCTGTTGCCACCAGAGGGTTAAAGTGTCGGAGTGAGAGACTGATGTCTGGCTGGCTCATGCTCATGACTTTGTGACTATCTGATTTATTTATTTTTTTGCGTAAATAAGCTTAAAAGGTTGACCATATGTGGTCTGTCACTGCACTCTGCAGCAGTCATATTTGAGCCCTCCACCATGGAACACAGGCCATGCCCTTTTCCCCACCCCTCTCTGAGACAGCCAATGACCGGATTCTTTGTTTCATACTCTTCACAGATGACTTTCAAAGAGCACAGGAAGCTTAAACTGGAAAAAAGAGTCTTTTAAGATAAATAAGTTAAAAAAAATACTTTACACAATTTACACAATTTATTCTACACCATTTAAAGAACTGTATGTCTGAGCCAAGAAAAGGTATTTTTAAGAGCACAAAGTACTGAAAGCACTCAACCTTTAATCGCTGTACACGATCACTGTAATCATAGTGATCACAGCAATCAGAGAAAGCAGCTGTTCTGGTTTAATGGGTTGCAGCCCAAGAGAATGCAGTGAGGTTAACCAAATGTAAACTGCCATCCCAGAGCTGGAACAGTGCATCCCGTTCTCAAAGACATTAAAAACAGACTGTCATGCTGGAAAGAGTGGAATAACACCTTTCTTTATTTCAGCGTTTTACTGCAGGACAGATGAACCGGAATTTCAGGTCATGACAGCAGTGACATTTAAAACTTACTGGTTTGGCCTAAAGCCTAGAATGAGAAGCTTCACTGCATGGATCATACTGAACAAATACGAGGTCCTGACGTCACCTGTATTGTTCCATAGTTTACCTCTTTATTGTATAAGGAAGGATATATAGGTCAGAACAATATGGTATACTGTAAATAAAGCATACAATCGGGATCTGCTTCACCAGCCACCTACCTATAGGTACACAGTTACAGCCTGTAGTCCCTTTCCTGCCATGAACAACTTGTCCTCATTCATCACTGATCAGATTCTGACCACAGGGCTGCTGTTGACCTGGCATTATTTGGGTGGTGAACCATTCTCAGCATGGCATGGGCATGGTGGTGTGTTGTGGTGCTGGGAGGAGTGTATCAGGCACACCAGTGTTGCTGGGTTTGTTACACACATCTGTGTCATTGCTAGGCTGAGAGTCCACCACTAAAATATCAATTGAGAGTAGAAACTGACCGTTGATGAAGAACTAGAAGATGGATAAAACAAACTGTGCATCATAAAATGGGCTGTGGTCTGTATAAGAGCAAGGAGGGGCAACAAGGGAGGGGTTTCTGATAAACTGGTCAGTAATGGTAGAAGCGCGGTGCATTACATCATTGTTTTAATGGAGTAATATAGTGCTGCTCAGCCCCAGTCCGTAGTGCAGCCTAGCATTACAGAGTTAAGTTTTATCCAGTTGTCTGGAAAGCATGAACTGCGATGATGCTGTGAGTTGGTTTGGTCTCCGTAGTGGGATATCAGCACAGTATGTTAAATAATCAGAATCAGAAAACTTTAGTGATCCCAGAGGAAACAGCTTACTGAATAATACTGAAATAGTAAATTAAATTATTATGCTCAATGTTTGATAGCATTTTTAAATGTGACGTTGGTGGCGAATTTTGTCTAAAACCACAGAAAAATTAAAAATAGCGTGTATTATCTGAGTGTATTATCAGAGGTCAGGTAGTGATAGCATACTGTAACTGTAGACATGACTACTCTAGTTGCACAAACCAACAAAACCCATTAATATTGCATTCATTGTGTATTTCTGCTTCAAATGTGGTTATTTTTTATTAGTATCCTTCTAGTGTGAATTGGTCTTACTTAATGCTCTGAGTATATAAAATAGAATTGTGGTTATGTGGTGAATGGAACCTATCACAGTGACCACAGGGCGAAAGACGGAGAAACACCTCGTACAGGTCACCAGTCCATAACAAGGCAGACACACAGACAAACACACAGTCATACACACAGTCACATCCATTTAGCATCTCCAGTGCACCTGACATGCATGAACTATGGGAGGAAACCGGAGCTCCTGACAAAACACAGACAGAAGGAGAACATGCAAACATTTATTTATAAATATTTAAAATGTTCTCTTCCAGGTTCTCTACTGACTGCTCACAGAATGACTGAATTGAAATATTAACTGGTTATAAAAACATCTGTAAATATCAATTTTACTGATTTCGTACTAATAAAGTCCATAGTTTAATTTTTCTGTCTTTGAAATTGAATCTTTCAGTTTTTCGTCAAATCTCAAATTACCTTTGCAAAATATCTTTTTGCATCATGTCTTCCTACATTTCTAGCAACTCTAGAAATTATTCATTTTTGCATGTAACACTTGATGCAATGCCATAGGTTCAAAATGACTTCAAATAGACTTTTGCAAGCCTACATTTTTCAAAAATGATTCTGTTTCCTTCAAGGACAGACATGTCTGATAACCAGGACCAAAAATGACAGATGTGCTATGACTCCTTATTAGGGTAATAAAATGCAGGCAGATGCACCCAAAGGAGTTTGATTTCCACCTGTGGCTGGGAGCCCTAAAGGGCAAAATTGGGTAAACCTCCCTCTAACCCCATCACTTAACAGAATTGGCATTTAGAATGATTAATGTATGCTCTCTAATGAGCATTGCAACAGGAGACAGTGATGGAAACAATTCCTTAAGAGCATGGAGAACAACCACTGTGAGCAACCAAGACTCAAAAGCAAAAAAAATGGAAAAATGGTTGAAAATGCAAAAAAGAAGCAAATGACATTGTAAGTAGCAAAATCACTAGACGTCCAGAATGACCTTTGTAATGCTGCAGAAAGGCTGTATCACATTTCGAGGGACAATACGTTCTCGTATTGCTTGTTATTGTGGGATGTGTTGTGAGCAGAATCTTTTGCAGAAGCATGCAAAATCTGTTCTGTCTTGCTGGCCATTCCAATGATGTGACATTCCAGATGCGGGAACAGGCTCGGAAGTCTGAAGAATATCAGGAGGGAATGTGGCTGTGGTACTGTGTATTGTAAAAATGGTTTGAACTATTATGTTTTCCATATCACGTTTTTTTTTTTCCCTACAGACTCAGTTCAGCTTATCTGCAGCTTATCAAGCCCTTTGACATTTAAAATTCGGGGGGAGAGATTCAGCCCGCCACCTTCGTGCTAAGCCTCCGTCTGTTTTCTTATAGCATCTGTATATTCAGCCTCACACTCCTTGGAGCCTAAGACTGTCCAGCGGTGTTCTTGAAAACAGGATATACCCTACGCCACCTAGCCCACCACTGCAATGTACAGAACAGCACATTACTCCATATCCTCTACTGCCATGGGAATCGTCGTAAGCGCCTGCATCCATCCTGTGCAGCGTAATAGTTAAAATCATCGCATCTCCCCAGTCCCTGCCCACAGAACAATAGATGGAATCAGTGTGTGTGTGTGTGTGTGTGTGTGTGTGTGTGTGTGTTCTATCAAGCTTGCACGCTATGCCGTGTGACGTTGGCAGTGGCATAGAAGGGTGTGGGAGGCAAGGAGAAAACAAAGGCTTGGCATGTAGAGTGTTCATTGAGCTTCTCTCATGTTCAATATCATCAGCCACCCACCCAGCTTCTCTCTCTCTCTCTCTCTCTCTCTGTCTCTCCTCCTCCTCTCCTCTTGCATCATCATCAGCCATGTTCTCAAACATCTGTGCAGCTCTGTTTTTCATTTTTTCTTGTAAATCTCCACATCTGGTTGTGCCCAGGGCGCAGTGTAAGCCAACATGGGGCTGGGTCCCATGTCCTGCTAATGGATCTCAGCTGCCCAACACATATAGCCAAAAACAACACTGCGCTGGGATCAGATGAGGGCTTTGAGGTTTACGGCATAGGTGGACATTGATAGAGCGGTAAACTTAGCACAAAGGAGAGTGCACCACGTCAGTTGATGCAATAGTACCAGACATAGCATGCAAAAACAAGCCGTGCTGCAGTTATCCTGCAAGCTCCAGGCTTCAGGCCTTTAAAGTGAGCATACATGCGTTAACATGACCAAATGCAGACAGATGTATGGAAAGAAGATGTTGAGTCATTGATGTATGTGCTCTGATGAGCATGAAGAGAGCAGCCGAGGCAGGAAAAACGCTCTAAACATGAAGAAATGAAGGATCACCCAGGACCTCATACATACGATCATGCAAATGGGGTCCAGTGCATCTCAGGGAGGCTGTTTGCACCTTCCGTTAACATGTACTTCATGTCTGGAACGAATCTGAGTGTACTTTTTCCATTTACACTTTTCACTAAAATGCCTCCCAGTGTGAGCACATGGGATTTGTTTTACCTCCTAGACTTTTTCCCTTTGGCTTGGTCCCTTTCACTGACCCAGAGTGCAAGAAGGAGCTTGGTTTTGGGACAACTCTGGCATTTCCTTCTTTACTTTCTCACCAGCTGGCCAGCACTCAGCACACACCTCTCTGTAATGACGCTTTTCCACTGGCACAAGGAACCATGCTGTACCGTGAACAAATGATTTTCCACTACTAATAAAGCAACCTGTACCCATGCTGTCACGGCCTTGTTTGACGGCAGGGCTGAAAGCGGGCTGCAGCCGAGCTGACTGCATCACTGCTTTCTGATTGGTCGAAATGTTGTCAACACAACATGGAAAGAGGCCATTGTTTTTTTTGGGAAGTCGACAAAGTACAAGCTCTACTGAAGATAAATTTCAGTGGGAGTTTTTTAATAACAAATTTGTCTTTAACACTGTGAGAAACGCGAAGGTGTAGCAGGACTTAAATAATAAAAGACCACAATATCAAAAGTGGTTCTCACAAAAGAACTTTTCACTGGTTCGACTCCATGGACGCGGTTTCGGGATGATGACTGGCCATAAACTGTGGGGAGAAAATTGAGTCAGAAACTCTTACTGGGCTGAGATACACTTGAACATCAAAGCGTGTTGCAAGTTCTGTGCCATCACAGTATGGTTTAGATACAGCACGGTTCCTGAATACCTGTGGAAAAGTGCCTTAAGTCTACACAGATATAGGAAACACCTGTTGAGATCAGGGGTAGACAGCCTCAGAGATCAGTGCAGCCTCACTGCAATCAGATTGCTCAAACCATCCTCTAACACATGTGACTACACAAGATCTTGTAGTGTGAATGCTAAAGAGTCCCTATTTGTCCCTGAAAGACCTCCTGATCACCTGCAGACCATCTTGTAACAGCAGAGACGAAAGCAGCTGCGTAGTTTCTTTCTTCGCTTCATCTCCCATTTGTTTGTAAACACTTTGCATTTCAATCCATGCAAAGTAGATGTTCATGACAGCCCATCCATGAACATGAACAAGGACTAGTTCAAGCAAACACAGTGAGAAACCTGAGACACATTGGAGGCACATGAACATTGCAAGTGTAAATGACTATAGGTCTCACTGTTCATTTGTGATCAGATTGCCCCGGATGGAGGTATGAACAAGGCTGCTACTTACATTTATTCTTATAAATCAGTTACCTAATTCACTTTTTTGAACATGATTTTGAACTCTCACTCTTCCTAGAATTAAAAGTTCATGGACATGGCAATAAGCAAAGAATAACGTGAAGTGAACCATTTGTCACGTGTGAACACACCACAGCACACAGTGTGAAATTCTCTCTCTGTATTTAACCCATTCACCAAGTGAAGCAGGGGGCTGCCAGGAACACGGCGCCCGGG
>JBBPCZ010000002.1:405428-419170 GCA_037974445.1 Brycinus macrolepidotus | reverse complement strand
CACAAATTCCCACAGAAACTCCAAAATCTTGTGGAAAGCCTTCCAAGAAGAGTGGAAGCTGTTATAGCTGCAGTGGGGGACCAACTCCATATTAAAGTCTATGGATTTGAACGCAGTGTCATTAAAGTCCCTGTTGGTGTAATGGTCAGGAGTTCCAATACTTATGTACATATAGTGTATGTCATGTGTAAACTGCAGAATAGTGTAACTCTTGTCCCTCCAACTCCATTGGAATGTCAGTGCAAGGACATATATTGACACATTTTGGAGGTGAGGAAATATACACTGACAAACCACTTTATTAGGTGCATCTACATTGTTTCTACACTCACTGACCACTTTCTCAGCTCTACCGACCATACAGTCGGTCGCACTTTGTAGTTTGCAATTACAGACTGTAGTCTGAGCTTCTCTGCACCATTTGTTAGCCCCCCTTTATCCCCTTCATTAATGGTCAGGACAACTAAGGACCACTAGTGAGCAGGTAATATTTGTGTGGTGGATCATTCATAGTACAGCAGTGATGAGTGTGTGTGTGTGTGTGTGTGTGTGTGTTTGTTGCACAGAACATATCAAAAACAGCAGTGCTGCTACACATTTCCTCCATATGAAGAGATCGAATGAACTCAACAATTCCAGTTCAAACCAGAATATGGAACTGGAATTGACCCACAACTACAGGAAACTGAACTGGAATTCATTTAAAATTGAATACTGTCTAATTCCATTTGTTTGCATGGTCAGAGCATCTATTTGAGATCACACGCAGTGAAATTTCAACATTTATGGTACCTCAGAGATACACAATGATGTGTATTAGAATTGTTAAGAAAAGGTAAATTGAATAAAACTGAGAATCTTTAATTAATTACTGTGTGATATCCTAAACTAGAAAATAATGGGCCTTGTTCATTGATGTACTCCATTCCTCTATTACCCTTTTTAATTGCATCAAATAATCATTACATCCTAAGATTGCATCTCTCAAGCTTAAATATCTTTTTAGTAATCCTGAAGCCTCATCCCACGGGAGCAGATGAGGAGGAACGGTACAAGTACTCACCTGAAGATGCTGCTTTTAAAGTTTGATGTTGCTCTGCTGTATCCATGAACAGATTCACCGCAATGATTTCTGACTGCACTGTGGTTTTGTGGGAATTGTAGAAATTGGTTCATCAAAATGGTCCTTTATAGAATTCTTTCCAAAAATTTCTCAGCCATTTACAGTTTAAAGGGACTCCAGAGGTCATCCACAAATCAGACTCTCCAAACAGTCCAAGATTGCACACAAAAGCAACCCAAAGCTTTTTTTTTTTTGCCAAATAAATAAATAAAACCTCACTAACACAAAAATCTCCAGTCTCACGCCTTACTGGCCTTCATTTTTACTCCTAGCTCACTAACCTTCAACTTGCATGGAATTCGGGGAAATGCTGTTTTAATCAAATTTTGTCAAGGACAGAGTGAAAAATGTGAGAAATTGCACGCATAACATTGAAAAAAATACAACTTGAATGTAGTATATCTACATTTAAATGTGGCAAATAACTAAAATCACATTAACACAATTCTTACCAAAAGAAGCAAACCTTAAGACAGCAGTTATAACACTTTTAATGCACATCTAACAGGCTCAGATATTTGAGTCATGAAAATATTTTTAGTGTAAATAATTATTGACATGGACGAACAGTTCTAGAGGAATAATTAGGTCTCCCACCATCCCATGATGCTCCCAAGTTGGGGGGGAAGGGCTAGTCTGTGCTAGTAGTGTGAAGCGCCACCAGATCTTTCTGAACTGCCTTTAATACAACTTGCTTGGAGGAAAATGTACAAACTCTGTTAGGTTAGCTACAGATGCCCTGCATTGGCTAGCATTATGCTGATTGAGGAGAGAGGGCCATCCTGTCCACCCAGAGAGAGGGAGGGAGGAGTCCTGGCCACAGGTGGTTGCGGCATCACCAGGTACTGAACCTGCAATTTGACGCAATAATCAGCGGATCTCAGCGCACGGAAAACACTGTGTAGTGTTTTCTCTTCCACAGAGCTGGAACTGAGGAGCACATCTCATCTGCATAAGCTTCTCATCTTAAAAGTTGAGCATTTTATAAATCCCTGTTCGAGCTGTTTTCAAGCATGGCTAATCTGTAATGGGATCATGATTTGATTCCTTCCAGCTAAGGCTTGTTTTGCATCCCAGTACAGATAAACATTTGATGCGCAGCATAGCTACTGCAGAAAGGTTAAGTAAGTCACGGAACACAGCTCAGAGATTACGCCGAGATTCCCAGCCTGTTTGGCACGGAGCGAGGTCAGGGGCTTCATTAGGTTTAGGCAGCAAGCCCCGAATGCTTTATGAATAGCCTGGGATCTCATATAGACCTGGATCTATTTTTGATTGGTAAATGTAAATTGAAACTGTACCTACCAATATATTATGGCTCCACCACCAACCGCCTCCGGCCAACAAAAAAATTGCATCAGAACAAACTTAGGTCCGAGCTAAGCCCCCAAGATCCTGACGACGCCTCTGAGCGAGGTGAAGCGGCCTGGTATGAAGTTAGTCTGATATACTGAAGCATGAAATTGGAGCGCCGTCTCGAGACCTCTTATTACACTACTAAATGTGGTCATAAGAGATGACCACATTTGAAGTCTTTTTTCTGGCCTGCTGTGTGAAATGACTCGTGTAATCAAAGGGAAAAAAAATGTCACTCAGGCCAGATAACTCCATAGACAAAGACAACGAATTAAAATATTTTTGTGTATAGTCTAGTTTTGTGGAAAGAAAAAAAACATTCTTTACATTTTGTGTAGATGTAGATTCACACAGACTAAGAAAGTATTTCTATTTATTTCTATAATGAAGTGACTGGATGTAAATAGTATCTCAGAACTATGAAAATTAATCTACTTGGAGTTGCAGGATTTTTACTGGTCAAATAATAAAAGCACGACAAAGAAAAGTGTTCTGGCATCACTGAAAAGCTACTGAGCTGGAGCAGAAAATGCTACATTTCAAGGTGTGAGATAAGCCTACAGGGGTCTTTTTTGTTCTACTAAGTCTTAGGGTGCTTTCACACCTACCTCGTTTGGCCTGAACCTTTTCAGATTGTCCCAAACCAAAGTAGCAGGTGTGAAAGAGTGAAAACACTTTTTTGGTGCAGACTTTCAGACCAATTACAGAAAGTTATTATCACCCATTAAACAACAGAAGAAGAAAAAGAACCGAAAGAGAAGTAAAAATGAGCCACGGTGGCACACTGGGAGAGGGTGAGACTGAGTATTCAATAATAATTTGGTCCGATGAAGAAATCAAAATCAACCTGAAAAAACACATAAAACACATTTTCTGAGACATTGTGAGAGAGGGGATATGAAAGGATGGGAAAGTGATGCCATCTGAAGATAAAGAAACTGTGGCTCTGGTGTATAAAGGTGCAAGATGGCAGTGTGTTACGCAGAGTTCTTTAGTGCACTCGCAAAAGCTGCAATGTGAAAAAAAAAAATCTTAACCAGGTCAAATGTACATAATGTAACAAACACATGAACCTTGGTCTAGACTTTCATGTATGAAAACACCCTTAGGCCAAGAAATCCTGTTCTCAAAGTGACACAGTCCATCTGGTGCAACTAAAATCACCACATATTTCAGAATTCTCCCTTTCAAGGCTAAGAGTTAAAGCTAACGGCTAATGCTAAAACAAACTTGGCCTCAGGTAGAAGTTAGCAGGCTAGCGGCTAAGGCTAACAACTAATCTAAAGGCTAACAAAAGAGAATTTGAGGGCAAATCTGGAAAAGAAACAAGATAATTGCAGAGCAAGGAGAGTGGTTGGGACGAGTATAAAAAACTTACAGTTTTAGAAAAGGAAAATGAGCTACAGGTCTTAACACTGCCGAGGATGGTCCAGAGCCAGTTAAAGACACTTAGCATCCTACATTTTGCTTCTGTAATTTGCAGTAGTGCTCAGCAGGTGGGTCTCGAAACCTATATAGTCTGGTCAAGGAGAATGTTTTTGTAAAGAGGTTTAACATAGACTGTAATGAAACTGGTTTCATCTTAAATCATTTTTTTCACACCAGTAAAGTACTTAACTGTTTTCCAATCTTTCTTCCTGGATATACACTGCTGTTTTTTTCTGCTGCTGTATTTTAGACACCAACCTCAACTAGTCAACTTGTGCCCATAGTTTTTTATTAGTATATGCAACCCCTAATTTCCTCAAGGAGGGACATGATGATGGCACACATCGTAGCTTATGTCTCTGGTCTTTAGAAGGTCAGTCGTATCCCTGAGTAGCATAAACACAACACACAGAGGGGACATGCTGTTATGCGACAATTGACCTCCGCATTCTGGGAAACGTCAGACACTTTTCCGCTGCCCCTTGTGTGTGAGGCCATGAGGGGGACAGGGCAGAGACAGGTGCTGATATCTGAGAGGGGGGCAGTCTTCCACTTGAAGCCCACACATATGTGGGTTTACAGCTGTAAAGTAGCCCAGTGCTCCAACAGTTCCTCAGGGAGCACATCACCTATGACTTTGGGATGCACTGTATGGCAGAACAGTGGAATCGTAGCTTGTTTGTGCACATACAAACTGCAATAGCACAAATGCTTATTTCCGGCTTGCAGTTCTGCACCTATTAGTCATAAGCAAATGTTTAGACTACTTTTTACACTGCAGCTGCAAACTGAAAAGAAATGAAGTGAAATTGTCTTAAATTTATTTGAAGAATCTAATACTACAGTCAGTCTAATAAATCACATATTACTGATTTTGAGGTTTTTTTTAAAGAATATTATAAGAATCTGGAGCTTATTTAAACATTTGCATGTTTTGAGTAATTTTATCAAGTGAAATTCTCAATTTATGAGCAGAAATGCTTGAAAGTCAAAATTAGTCAGTCACTTAGTCACTGCTAACAACATTTTTAATTCTATTACAAATTGTCTACTTTTACTTATACATTTAAAATCTGCTAACACTGAATAATGCAACTATCAGTTAAGTGCTGCAGGATTTAATCAGTACTGATCGTAGCATTTCACATTCATCTTTAGCACATTTCTACATAATTTATTGTAAAACTGGCAACAAGTCACATTTTATTACTTCAACAATTTCCCCTTCTCAACAATTTCAGGTATGAATGAGTATAAAGAATTAGATAATGGCACATTTTTATTAATTGTAAACAAATAAAAAATGACTAGATATATCAACTAGATTCATTATTTCTCTTGCCAAGATATCACATTTTACAGTGTGAAATCCCAACCAAGGGACAATATTTGGTTGGAAATCAGCTTAAATACTTTTGAGCTCTCTTCATGCAGTTTTCTTTAACTGGTGTTAGCTACACAGGGCATTAATACCTCACAAAATTTGATTTCAGACCCATCAAGAATACAACGTGCTGTAAACACAATAAGCTTTGACTTTCAGGCAGTCAGACCCCTGTAACTCCATATTTCACACATTCAGAGTCACATTTCTGCCAGGAAATAAAAGCACAAAAAAGTGAAAAAAAAACTTACTGCTTACAGTGAAACTTACAGTGAAGGTGTTTATGACATTACGGACAATGCCACTGTCTCTGAAATGCCCACTTTGTCCAGGTTCTTTAAAATTATATATTTTTGCCATGTCTTCCCAAGACTTTGGTTAATGATCTCCAAGAATATCTGGGGTACTTTAAATATACACCCCATTTCAAAAACTCTGAGTGCAGCTGAGTCTGATGCCACTGTGCTGCAAAAATAAAACTAAAATATAAACATGTTATCAATCTCAAAACACACCCAAATTGCCAAGCACACAGAAATCCTGTCGCCCGTCTATTTCAGACTGAGCTCTGCCTGGTGAGTAAATGAAAAATGAAATGGAGAGCAAAAACATTTGTCTTTATTGAGTTAAAAATATGCTGATTTTCATGTGTACCAGAAAACAAAAGGCATGGAAAAAGACTATGTTTTCAAAAAAAAAAACCCGTATACATGGGGATGGGGCCTAATCAGCACAAAACGAGCTAGTGGAGCCCCAGCACACACTATTCACCCCTGAACTCAGAGTGTATTAGTAAACTCTGATTTCAGTAAATATAAACGGTGTAAATCAGTCTAAAACCGGTGTTTGTTCTCCTACACGCTCGCCGTTTGTGACTCTTTCTCTCGGCGCGCCGCCGCTCGGCCGCTCTCCGGACCCCCTCCCTCTGCGGGTTTTCCCCACCCACTTGTGGGCGGAGACTATCCTGAAAGTCCTTCCAGGTTCAAAGATCTTGTATTTTTTCCATTTGTTTCTATGCCCTTAAATTAAAAGAAAATTGGGCCTTTTTGTTCTTTATGGGCATTTGCATGTGACATAGGAACACCAAGTAAGTCTCTGCATGACGTCTGACACCTCGAGCATCAACACAAACCAGAGGAACTTCCATATAAGGAGCTCTTTTGCCATATGATGACAATTTACCGTTTGTTGCGCTTCTGGTACAGATCTGTGTCACTTGCATTCTAACGGTTAAAGTCCACAAATCCTGCAGTCTGGCAAGAACGAATCAGATGCAGCAAAAACGATGCGCCAGCATTATGGTGAATGCAACACGGTGCCAACTGCTGTCAGTTTCTCATGAAGAACAGTTCCACGGCCGAAGCTGATGTGCGTCAGCCAGTGGGCTCAGTGATGACTGAAAGTGTGTGACCCTGCATGAAGACAGGTGCATCACACTCAGAGGCCCAAACAGGAAGTGTGAACGGAGGGATAAAGGCAGGACATAGCGGGGTGAGTGTAACCCGAGCTAGTCCCATACCTCTGTGTGGCTCCAGTGCAGGCCCTGCAATCCGTGTGACAGCTCGCTGTAGTAAAAATGACTGCTGGGAACACAGATATAGGGTGGAACCCAACACTCAACTGTAAAGTCCTTAAAAATAGCTCGAGTTCCATCATGGCATCTTTGACAGCTCAAAACTAAAGCTGTCAACAGCTCTCCAGGAGGTAATAATGGCTTTCTGCTACAAGCTAAATACACACATACCTTTTTGAATACAAACAGGAAAGGAATGAAACTTGGATTCTTTGTCTTGGTGCAAAAAAAGAAACATTTCTTCACTGCAAAATGCAACATCAAGACTGTAATAACCAGCATAAAACATTTATTTTGCTCCAGTTTCGCACATCCATCCTCCATATCCTCAAAGGGTCTTAATGCTGGAGCAAAAAAGAAGATTTCATGTGGGGTTCCTTTAATAACGGAGAGAGTGACAGTCAGTCAAGTTCATTCAAGAGCTGCCGAGGGTCTCGGGGAGCTCTTCTGTCCGTGGAGTAAAACACTTTTGAAACGGAGCTCTGAAAATGCCTCATTATTCGCGTGAGTGACGCTCTAAATGTGCTGTGCTAAATGCAATTTTTGTCCTCCAGGGCCATAAGAAGTTAATTTTTCTTCAGGGCTTAAGAAAGACCTACTTAGCATCATCTGTTTCCACCTAATTATTCATTGACGATCACCTCCTCCTCCCCCTCACCTGGTGAATCACCTCCTGGTAGTAAGTCAAAACAGTGTTTGAAGTGAGATATTTTTGAAGTCATTTTACTGCTCATCTGAGTCCCTCCCTCTGATGAAGGTCAAAAAAACTGCAAGACTTATTATTATTTAGAGGGCAGTCCTCAGAGCCTTGTAGGACAATGATTTCTGGAAACTTAAAAAGGTCTATTATTTTAGTTCATTTTTATTCAGTAGAATCATGATTGTATTTAAACTCTGAAGGTTCTGCTGTACTACTCTTCCTTTTTTAAGTTTTGGTTGTAAACAATAGAGTTAAACTCTTGGAGCGTTAGCCAATCAGATTTTATGTGGTGTCTGAGTACATACAGCTAAGCCAGCTCTCCAGTTACTTAGGCCTTCAGGGGATGAACTGAAAGCCTATCAAATCAGATTAACCACCAAGAAAATTAATAAATGACCCATCTTACAAAAAATACTGGTTCACGTCCCCCCCACTCAGCAGAAGTTACACTCCAAATTAGAAATGATACCTAGTTAAGATTAGGTTCATATGTCTTGATGTGTTGTTGTGTTTTTCATTGTAAATCTTCTTGGAAACTAAAAGGTTAAAGAACTAAAACATGAAAACTGTTGGTGGTATCTAAGCAGATAAGGCAAAGTGCACTCTTTCACTGGTGCGGACTCAAGGAGTCCGTGGAGACTTCAGGAGCCTCATCATCAACATAATTACAAAGTGACAGAGGACTCAAACAATTACATTTTGATTTCCATCAGGTGGGACTAAATTCATGAGAAAAACAGTCACTCAAAGCCTTCTGTAAGTTCTAAATGTGTCACTGACTGTGAACAGGTGTCGTAGTCTAACCAGGTTTCAGTCTAAAATAGAAAACAGCGGCGGCAACTCTGTGACTCTTTACTGAAAGAGTCCCTGTAAAACTGTTACATACAAGGTTACCAGCTTCACATAATGTCTTTCAAATGCTCCAAATAGCTGTGTTTATTCAGAAACTGAAAAAGATTATGTGCATTTCCTTTAACTTAGTGCTAACATACCGACAGATTTGGCAATAGAAGAAATTAGCGTTATCGTAGAGGTGTTTCTTTTTGACATTTATAACCTGAACTGAATGCCTAACTCAAATCATCATGTTTCCCCACTGGAAAGGGAGGATTACAGAAAAGGGTTCACAACTTCATCCCATACAGAAATGAGGGCTCTCCCATAAGAAAAGCATGTTACTTCAAAAACAAAACAAAACAATTAAATGGGACCCAAAGGCTATATTTGTGGAATATTTGAAAAGCTGCTAAACAAATAATGGGAAATTAATACTAAAAATGGATGCTTTTTGGGAGGAAACTCATGAACTCAATACACTTATGATGACATGATGAACTCATGATACTTGGATCTCCACGGGATACAGAGACAAGCAGAGAGCACAGCTGTCTACACAATAAAAGCCAGGGAAAGGAAGATACATCCAGTAAACAAAATGCTCCCATTGGTCAGAACCTCTTTATTATGAATGGATCCTGGCTCCAGGGACAAGGCCACGGTTCCGACTCCACCAATATTAATTACGCCTGTGGCTGTTCATTTGTCTTCGACGGTGCACGAGAGGGTAGGGGCTGGGGAGAAGAGGCTGGCTGAAAGACCAGGCTCAGTGTGGTTTCCTTCTTTTCTTCTCCTTTAAAGGAGTGATTCTCATGCTGGTCATCAGAGCATCCCAAATGGTCACATTTTTGCTCCAACTCAACCCGCAACAGAGGAAGAGGGTGGACCAACTTTGGGAGCCTGAGGACTGATTTGAGAACCCTTGCTTAAGGAACGGTTTGGTGGAAAAAGAAGATACCCAGTTTCCACTTATTTATGTAGTCGATGTTTGGTGTCCAAATTTTGCTTCATTGTTTTGGCACTGGAGCATCTACAAGCGCACTAATAGTCAATAGTCACCCAAACTGCGTCCCTTACATTATTTCCAAACCTCTCTTAACCTGCTCAAGACTTGCTCATGTGGTCCTACTCCCTGTCTAAAATGTTTTTGTTTTTTATCATACTGTGCCCTAAGCCACATCCACATGTCTGCAGCACCTCAGTGAAGGTGAGTTTAGGTGACTATTGACATCTAGTGTTTGTTAATAAATTGTTGTTTTTTTGCCAAACTATTCCTTTAATATTTATGCATATTGTGAAATGATTTAATCATTTTTGCTTAGTTTTGAAAGAATCATTTCAGTGTTACTGCAGGCATTAGAGTATATATGATCACTGGCCATATTTTTTGAACCCCTTCCCTTGTAGTCATCTTATCCTTTTAAAAATGGATATTAAAACAAATGACTGAACCCAAAAACTCTGATGTGAAGATGAGGCTTTAGCATAGCTAGAAAACAGTAGCTACTATAAGTTAGCTGAGTCGGTTATGTGACATAGTAACACACCTTGACACTGATAAAACCATACTAGTGCCACACAGACCACCATGTCAGTGTCACTACTGGCCCACCACTCGAATAGTTTGTGGTCAGCAGTGGTCCTGTGGGCAGACACTAATCAGTGATGAAGGGGGTAGAGGTGAACTGATAAACAGTGCAGCAATAGACTTGAATGTACACTAACATACCTATAAAGTCTGTGCTTATAAAGTGGTAAAGTATAATGCAGATGTTAATAGAGTAGATGGTACATCAGTGTTTAAAAGAGAATTGAAATGATTTATTTTTTATATGACTTAGTTCATAAATAGATATGTGTAGCATGCAGGCCACACATATGTGGACACACATACACACATCACAAGCATGTTGTTGTCTTCACAGAGTCACATTCCTCTTTACTCTAGACATTAAAGTTTTATCTGCATCCCATGGGCAGGTGTCTGTGTGTGTGTGTGTGTGTGTGTGTGTGTGTGAAGGGGAGATTGAATCAGGGACCCACACATATCCCTGCTCATGTTATCCAGCAGAAGGCTACGTGTTGAATCGTGATGAGGATGAATCACTGCAGGCCTGCCAAACCACTTGATGCCTCTGTCAGTGTCAGCACAGATGAATAGGACTTTAGCCTGGAGAAGAAAAAAAAAAGCTTACAGGAGTGAACTAATTAGCTTTTATAAAGAGTAATGTGTTAACATATGAGAGTGACGCACATGCATGGACTATTCAGTGCCATTGTGTTGTAAATTGTGGCCTTGACTGTGCAGTAGGGGTTGCATAGACTAGGCGACTAATAAATCTACTAGTTGGCACTGTGGCCAGTAGGACAATGCTTGAAATACAGCAGTAGAAAAAAACAACAGTGCATACCAGTGGTGAACTGTAACTAATAGAGGTAGGCATTCAGTTGGGGCCATAAACATCAAAACCGAAAAAAAAATAAATAAATAAAAACAGACAAAACATCTCTACAGTAATACTAATTTTGTGTTTAATGCCACCTATTGGATTTTAGCAGTATGTTAGCATGTACTTCGCAAGTGCACATTTTCACCATTCTAGATTAAACATCAACACCTGAAGCTTGTAAGAGACCTTTCATGTTTTATCTGAAGGCTGTAACGGACACATCTAACCTATTTTAGCTTGTAGGTATCTTATCTCAAGTGAATCTTTTAGCAGGTAGCATGTAGGATATAGTATATAATATATAGTATATAGCAGAACTTATTGTTTTGACTGCTGCTCATATTCACTGTCACTGATGTAGATCTAGAACTTCCAGAATTCCTACAGTGACATTTTCCTTCACAGTTGGTCTCACCCACTAAAAAACAAAACGTGATTTGCTGATTCCCCTTGGTGGTTAATCTGCCACATTAAACCTGAAGGCCTAACCAATGGGAGAGTTAGGTTAGCTATATCAACCAAGATACCACAGAGGAAAAAAATCTGATTGCAGATACAATAGTTTAAGAACATAACATAAACCTTTTGTTTCCAATCAAACATTAAAATGTGAAATGAGAGTAGTACTATAGTATTTGCAGAGTTTTTAAATACTAGCGCGATTCTACCAAATAAAACGAACTAAAAGTTACAGACAGGCCCTGAAGGTCCCCCTTTTTGGGCTAAAAACAAAACCTAAATTATTTTACTGATGTGGAATTACCGAACAACATGAAACCAGTTCCACTACTTTTAAAAATAAACTACTATATGTACAACTGCAAACCAACCAGTAAGATGGCATTAAGCATGTTCAAAACAAAGTCACATAACAAACCAGTTGGCAAACGCAAGAAGGTATCTCCTTGCTGCTAACAGCTTCCAGCTAAATTTCTATACATAACCAGCTAGGTTTATACATAATCATTGGTTTCCCACAGGAAAAATACTGCAGAGAAGAATAAATAGGTGTGAAAGGGAAGATTCTGAAATGTGTGGTGATTTTAGAGTCCTCAGGCAGTCTGTGTAACTTTATGAACACTGTATATGAATACCTGAGCGTAAGACTGAAATAGGACAAAAGCTCTATTGCAGTGCACATCTCACACCTCAAAACATTTTTGGTGACAATAATTAGTAAAAAAACAGTAGTCATGCAACCTCTACTGGGCAAAGAGCTTAAGACCACCTCTGTTCTTTAAGACCACCTCATAAAATACCTCATAAAATTGTACCTTAGCAATTACCAAAGACAGCATGGTTCCCCAAAGCAGAAGGTCAACAAAGCTGAATCAAATAAAAACAGTGTCCTCCTGCATTTTTTGGGTTTCATCTTGCATAACTGATTCTGACAAACACAGCAAATAAAATTCACAAACAGCTGCTTACATCTGGGCCCCATTCATGTGCAAAACCCTGCTTTGCATGAGTTCCCATTGCTTTCCAGCATATGCAACTAGTCCATTTAGTTTTGTTGGAAACTACTCTGGAATAAAATAGACAAGGAGTCTCATAAGACATGCAGGATAATGCAAGCTGTAGTAATGCTATAGTTGTGTCCATTACTGTTTGGTTGCCTGCTTTTACTGCTGCTGGCTGAAGAGGACACATTGCCAAACTATCACCTGCTGACAGGGGACAATGTGCAATTAGTCACTGTGCCTGTGCCTGTGACTTATTTCACAGAGGCATGCAGGGACCATAAAAAAAATGTTATGAGGATTATTAATGGCCATGCATTTGGCAAGCCTGCTCAAATATCACATAATTTCCATCAGGCTGTGACGCAGATAGGATGCATAAGAGAGCTGATCTCCTTCCCAGTGCGCTAACGTTAGCTATTCTCCCACGCCAAAGGTCTCGGTGTGTATGGAGGCGATTGCCGCTAGCATGTTGCTAATGAGCAATGAAAACTAGTGCTAATACACAGGTGATTCTGATAAACAGCCTCAGAGAAAAAAACTGGCAGTGTAAGACATTCATATGCAATAATCCTGGTCAAACCTGTTCAGAGGCCCATTTCTTGTTTCAGTCACTTCCCTGCACCTCCCCCAACTTAGTATCTGCATCATTCATATGTAACACATATAGTGCTCACTTGCTGATAGAAGTGTGGGTGCAGGGCATTTAAAAATGGAATGGACTGACGCCCTAAAACTCTTGCAAATAAGGAGTCAGGGCACGTCGCTGCCCTAGCAGTTGTGCTAGGTCCTTATTTGCAAGATTCATCTAACTAGTGAACTTTTGTGCTGTTAAAGTAAGCTAATCTAACATTACGCAACACATTTTAGCTGATACATTATAAAGGAGGAGACCATTTAATGGTTAAAAAATGAATGAGAAGGCTCATCACACTCAATCCCCAATGGTGTATATTTATGGGGGAAAGCTGCAAGCATGAAAAGCCCACCCTTTCTGAAGACAGGCGCAGTAGGCAGAACACCCTGAAAAAAAACCCCACAAATATTGTCAGATTTTATCAGTGATTTCAAACATGTTTTGGAAATGTTAATGTGGCTTTAGTTTTGGATTCGTAGGTCTCTTCCCATAAGAAGAGAGTGGGATTTGGTCTTGTATGACTGGAAATAACTGCTTGGGTGCATCGCCAAGATGACCACTGAGGGGGCAGGCCTTTAATTATAGCTGCAAGAGACTGTAGTTTATGAAATCACTTGCAGTTGATACTGATTTAGCATGCTCAGACAGTTTGATCACACATTGCTATCTAGTCTCAGCTGAAAGTTTACATCTTGTGTAGTGATGGGGGATCTGCTCTGTATGGGGTGCCGTTTGTAAAATCAGCTTAACAATTTTAGAGGTGTCAATTTTTCACCATTTAGCACAATTTTCTC
>JBBPCZ010000002.1:350949-371636 GCA_037974445.1 Brycinus macrolepidotus | reverse complement strand
TGATGGGTGGGTGTGTGACTGGGGGACGAGTTGTAGAGTCTGAAGAGTGTGTGTGTGTGACAGAGGGAGTATTTTTTGAGTCTTATGGGTGAGTGTGATGGGGAGGAGTTCTAGAGTCTGATGAGTGTGTGATGGGGAGGAGTTATAGAGTCTGATGGGTGGGTGGGTGACAGAGGGAGGAGTTATAGAGTCTGATGAGTGCATGTGTGATAGGGGGAGGAGTTATAAAGTCTGATGGATGTGTGTGTGACAGAGGGAGGAGTTATGGAATCTGATGTGTGTGTGTGACAGGGAGGAATTATAGAGTCTGATGGGTGTGTGTGTGACAGGGGGAGGAGTTATAGAGTCTGATGGGTGGGTGTGTGAAGAGGGGGAGGAGTTATAGAGTCTGGTGGGTGGGTGTGTGACAGAGGGAGGAGTTATAGAGTCTGATGGGTGTGTGTGACAGAGAGTGGAGTTATAGAGTCTGATGGGTGGGTGTGACGGGGAGAAGTTATAGAGTCTGATGGGTGTGTGATAGGGGGAGGAGTTATAAAGTCTGATGGATGTGTGTGTGACAGAGGGAGGAGTTATTGAGTCTGATGAGTGTGTGTGACTGAGGGAGGAGTTATAGAGTCTGATGGGTGGGTGTGTGATGGGGAGGAGTTATAGAGTCTGATGGGTGGGTGTGTGACAGGGGAGGAGTTATAGAGGCTTATGGCAGTGGGGAGGAAGGATTTTCTGTGGTGTTCAGTGGAGCACTTTATGCTGATGAGTCTGTGGCTAAATATGCTTCTCTGTTTGACGACAACTCTGTGGAGCGGGAGATCAGCATTGTTCATGATGGACTGAAGTCTAGACAGTGTTCTCCTTTCAGCCACAGTTTCCAAGTTGTAGAGTTCCTCATCCACCATTGAGCCCACTCTGATCAGTTTATTGAGTCTCTTGGTGTCTGCTGCTACTTTCATGATGCCCACAGAACACACCACAGCACAGAAAACGGCGCTGGCCACTACAGACTCATAAAACATCCGCGACATGGTGTTGCAGACTCTAAAAGATCAGAGTCTGAGTAGGACGTATAGCCTGCTTTGGCCTCTCTTGTAGGTGGCTAGAGAGTTCTTTAACCAGTCCAGCTTATTGTCCATGTCTACACCAAGGTACGTCTCCTGAACAGCCTCCGCATCCACCCCCCTAATGGCCAGGGGAGTGAAAGGAGACTATGAACTTCTCAGGTCCACTACCAGTTCTTTGGTCTTGCTGATGTTGAGCTGCAGCTGATTCAGCTCACACCAGCCAACAAAACTCTCCACAACCATCCTACATTCTGAGTTATCCCCATGCCTGATACATTCACAGAGTCATCTGAGAATTTCTGCAGCCCTCTATGGTAGAACTCTATGTCTGATGTGTACAGGGTGAAGAGAAATGGTGACATCAACTTTGGAAAGATTCCAGTGGCCGTACTAATGGCTGTAGGCAAAGATGCACTTCAGATATGCTTCACCTCAACCTAGTCTCAATGGTAATTTTTGAAGAGAGTTTTGTAATGGATAAGATCTGAGACCTGCCACTTGCTCTTTGCCTTTTGCTTGAGCTTAAACTATATTTGCCCTATACTTGATTATCAGAATCAGAATCAGAATCGCGTTTATTGGCCAAGTATGTGAGTGAACACATACAAGGAATTTGATTCCGGTCATGAAGAACACTTTCAGGTTCACTCAAGTGATGATGGAACTATGGCGGAAATTTTTAAAATCAAAGTTACAAATCTTAAAAAGTCTGCCCTTTCTTAATGGTTAGTTTCTGACCATAGATTCAGTCTTGGCTGGATACTTTCAAGTGGTGGACCAACCTGGCAAAGACTAATGTGTGTAAGCTGGGCCTGATACACTGGTTCCTTCACCACCCTCACTACTATGTTAGTGCCACTGCTGTGCTGCGAACTGTCAACTGGGCAAATAGGAGGGCTACATGCAAATATTACCCAAATAATATCCAGTGGTGGTCCAGTGGTGGACCCATTCCAATGATGAATGGGCTAGAGGGACCTGGCAAACTGTGAAGCAACAAATGTGCTATAGTTTGTAACTGTACACCTGAATAGTGGAGCTTTAAAGCAGGTGTTTCTTATAAAGTGGCCAGTGGGTGTAGTTACAAGGTAAGTTTATAATCCTGGGGTGAAAAGTGGCTTTTTCCATAAACTGAAAACAGGAACTCTTCATTCTATAGTCTAGGTATTTTACAAATGTTAAACTGAGGCAGTACCTAAGCTTTTAACCTCTCTTGAAAAATCCATGTTTTAGATGGAGCATTATCAGCAACATTTTACAGATTTTATTTGGGTCTGCAGGATTGTTGATAAAGAAAAACACCATACAAACACTACAAAAACATTTTTCAAGTTTGTGTTTATTGTTTATTGTTGAGATCAGAAAGAATATCAGTGTATAATGATACATAAAATAATAGAATGGTTGAGTGATTTGCTGTCAACAGATGTAACACACTACATAAGAATAAGAGTGAATTAGGGAAAGAATTATTAACCTGGAATTAGAATAAGTAACTATTTACATATACATTTCAAACGTTATTCAGTAGTAAGATCGGAAAGAATAACTGATTAAGATGTCTTCTCCACATGCACTTTCTTAAACTAATAAACAAATCATCAATCTATTTAGTGATATAGTTTCCCAGTTTCATCAGTATATCTTTTGCAGTGTTCACTGCCTTTCTTGCATCTTCAGATTTGAACTGCTCATGTGGTATGCGGGGTGACGGGTGGCAGCTTGGGTACTGAGTTTTCTTGGCATCGACACCAAGCGTCCTGAGCTGGGATACAGCACTGGGTAAGTTACCAAGGTGGGTACTGTATCCAGAAATCTGTTGAGCGAGGCTTGTGATGGAGTGACTCCCGGGATGGTGTCCACTTTTCCTGTATTCTGTGGCTATCAGGGCTTTCTCCACTGCCTGATGCACTTTAAACAGGCACCACTCTGGGCTCCCTTTGTCTTCAGTTTCTCTCTGAGCAGCACTGAGGTCACACTGTGCTTGCCTGTACCAGCGCTTAGCTTCCTCTCTGTCTGGCCTTGGAGTTTCTCTGTAGTATGACCAAAAGTTATATTGCTGACTAGACCTGTTCTGATAGAAACGCTCTCGTCCCTTCCTGTGACTCCGGGCCTCAGTGTTCCATCTGGGCCAGTAATCTCTGAAGTCATTCCAAGAGGATGCATTGTGTGCAGTCTTCCCTTGCTGCAGCTCCTCTATTTTGTTCTTTAGATATTTGAAAGCTTCATTGGCAAGGCCTGGGTTGTCCAAGTTCTTATCCGGATGCCACCTTAGATAAAGGCGTCTAATGGCCTTACATTTCTCTTCAGGTGACATGTGCCAGATTTCTTTCAGACACTGGTCAATCTCTCTTTTAACCTCCTCCAAAGTTTGTGGTATGGGCTTCTTTTGTGAGGGCACAGACTCTGGCAAAATGTCTATTTCTGTACAGGTGGCATTTGTCATTGGAGCTGACTTTCTTTCTCTCTTAAACTGATAAAGATCAAAGGAGCTTACTTCAATGAACTCATCACTGCCAATCTGGATTTTATATCTTGCAGGATTTCCTCTGGTCCCTCCTGATAACTCATCCAGACATTCTACAATGATAGCAAAAAAATATTCACTTTTCAATTCATCCTTTCTGAACCCAACATACTCATCTTTTTCAAAACTGTTGAGAAAGTTCATGTCAAGGGAGTCGTGCCATTCTTCTGGGATACGACTCCCAGGGTGCGGTCGAACACCAAATCCTTCTTCACTCACATTATTATGGATTCCATGTTTTTCCAACGTTTTTTCAACATCGTCCATGTTTTCACACAACAAAAGCTGCCCGAGAACTGGTAGAGTCAAGGGATTCAGAGTGTTGTTCAGGAGATTAATGATTTCTTTAGTGAGAGACATGTTGACTTCATTCATTTCTTTGAGAGCCATTTTGTCATTGTGTTTCAAATAGAAGACACAACCACCTTGCTGCTTTTTCACATAAACCTGTGTTTCAGTCTGGGTACCTTCCAGTGGCTGGTGGTGTAAAAAAAGTTCTGTTTGGAGAGTTCTGCAACAGATGATTTGAATTTTACCAAATACGCTTTTCCACATGCATGCAGCATCACTTTGGGAAATAGTACCATTGCTCTGTTCTCTGATCAAACAAATAAGACCATGGCGAAACACATGGGAGGACAAGTGCTTTTCAAACCAGCCACTAAATTCACATTCATTTCCACAATCGCAACGTTCTGCACCAGCACCAACCAAGTTCTCAGAAATTACTTGAGAGAGGAACCGGGGACAGATTTTCTGAGGAAGCAACTGCAATAGTTTTAAATGTTCATAGTGGTCGTTTCCCAGGTGACAATGGTTTAGCTTCTCAAGCAGGTTCAACTTTGTTTTCAGTGAATCCTCCAGTCTTTTGATCTGAAAGGCAGTGTCATTGAAATACAAAGTGTTGGACTCATAGAGTTTCCCATCTGTTGATGGAAGATAGAGTGTTTTGTTGTGAAAGTGATTTCCTTTTGGCTCTTCTTTCATCAAACAGAAAAATTGCTCCACAGCACGCTGCACTGTTGCCTGCTGGTTTGGCTGAAGTGTTGTCTTGTCACAACACTCTGTGTAGATTTCCTGGAGTACAGTAAGCAAATGTGAAACTGTAGGCCTCTCTTCAACCCCAATCTTCTTGAAGAATTCTGCATACATTGCATGTTTTCCTTGAATGGGGTATAAGTAAGGCCGAAAGTCATTAGGGTTTGGAAGTGAAAGAACAGCTTGACTAGCTTTTACAAGGTTGTTGGAATTTTCAGTGAGAATGAGAGGTAAGTCATTCAAAACAGAAGCATCAAAAGTCACAGACTGTAGGTACGCATAAGAGGTGCTGAACACTTCAGCTCTTGTTTGTACTAAATCCTCAGTGGTGCATGGAGATCTGCAGATGTTTTTTAGGTTTTGCATGACTTGTTCTGAAGGCGGTTTATCAAAAGCTCCCCCACACTTCAAGACATCTAGGTGTGTGACTGAGCAGTCTCTTGAGGGCAGTATTGGCATTGTGGTCCATATGAGATATTGGTGACCAGGGTCTTTTTCCAGCAGTGATCCCTTAATAGCAACAACATCTCTTTCTTGAGCAAAAGCTTTGTGGTAAACACAAAGTTTCAACCCAGTCTTCACAGGGAAGATAAATTTTATGGTTGCTATTGTGTGCATCAATTTAGATTTTTTCCCAGCACATTTCTGCAAAACAATCTTGAACAGTGTTGATGATCTATGTTTAAGAACATCCAGCTCAATGCTACCTCTAGCGTCAGATTCAATTTGAACAGCAAATGCAATTATCTCCTTCTCTGATACTTCATGTTTCAGTCCTATTTCTTTTAGAAGGCTTTTTGCTCCACTTGCATTTTGGAACTTTTTCCAAAATGCCTTTGGCACAAACTTTTCTTCTGGAACCATAACCTTGTAAAGGTTTACACTGTCATCATAGAAGTATGAGGCCATCTGAAGATAGCCATGGATGTCCCGAATAAATCTGATACCCATCAGAGATGAAGCAATTGTGTCTTGATAATCTTTATACTCAGATTTTGTTCTCAGTTCCACAAGCAGCCTTAGCAAATCAAGCAGCTGGGTCTCTTTGAACTCTGCTACAGAAGGAAGCATGAATTTCACACAGAACTGCAAATCCCCTAAAATCGGAATGTTGAGACTTTCTGACCAACATTGGTTTACAAGACTGTCCTTCAGGAAAATACTATTCCTGTCATCAAATATGTACAAGTCGGGAAACCTTGTTTGAAACTCAGTTATGAGAATGAATACATTTTTTTGTGAATCAATTGGTCTTCGTTTTCCAAATGTTGTCTCAAACAAGGGCAAGGACTTGAGCATCCTTTGATATTCCTTCGTGATTTTAGAGGACCTGATGCCAAATTGTAGGAAGCATTGAAGCTCATCAGCATCATCAGCAGAAAGCACCTCAAACTGTGAATGAGGGACCTGATTCAACTGCTCCAAAACAGCAATGGGATCTCGAATGTTCAAGAGTTCTGGTTTCAAAAATCGGTGAACAAACTGACCAAAGCCTAGGAAAAAATCATGGTCTAATGTCACAAGTCCAAGTTTCAAGAGAATGGATGAAATGTGATCTTCATGATCAGGAACAACACTACGTATGTTGTTAACTGATTGTAGGAAATGTGTACCCTTTTTACTTGGACAAATTACAGGCAAAATAGGACTGTCAAAGTGTTTTTTTATTTCATCAAGGGTATGATTTGGTGCATCAAGCTGGAAACTGACTTTGTTTTGATCATCAAAAATATTCCAAATTTCTTTCAACCACACGATCGTCTCTTTGTCCGCTGTATAAAGCCCGTTTCTTTCTTGAGGCAATGCGTCCAGGATCCGTCGCTGAAGTACTGGTTTCAAGAACTTTGCTGCAACTGGGATAGTTAATTTCTCAATGTATTTTTCTTCTTCAAGAATTTTTATGTGTTCTTGATTAACACTATAATCTGCAAACTCTGACTCATGTCCCTGGAAAATATTGGTAAACCTTGTGATTAGCCTTGGAGAGTCAGGGCTGAACTTTCTCAACACCTGATCCTGAGTGAGGAGAAGAGGTAGCCCATTAAGGTCAACTGAGCTAGACTTTGTTTCATTTTTTAGGCAAAACTTCAGAAGCTTTGAACAACTTTGCGCATCTTTAATCAAAGTCTGACTGATAGGTAATGGTAAATCATCAGCAGTTTGTGAGGGATCATTCAGTGTTTTCTTCTTCAAATAATTAATCACTGATGAAGGACTGACTTCACAAACTTCCACATCTGCATTTTTAAAACTATCCTTAACTTTATCCATTTTCCTAAATGGTGGTACCAATTTTATTCCAGTGTGCTCCAAAACCTGAAGAATTTCTTCACAGACATGACGTTCTGTCATGAAATGAGGTAAATTTGTTGGGTCTGGCTTTGAGACACTGGACCAGTTAACGATGTACTTTGGAGTTGAGAGATGTGAATGTTCATCAGCCACACTTTTTAGGGTAGGTATCACAAGAAGATTTTGTTGATTGATAGATCTGTAGACTGCATTGATCATCTCATGCCAACCATTGGCAACGTCTTTTGACACAAACGGAAAGAACCTGAAACAAGAGTCCAGATGGGATTTGAGAAATGATAAAATACGGGGTTTGTCTCTCTTAAATTTTGTACAGAAATATTTGAGGAGGTTAGCATATAGAGGTGCAATCATGTTCATTTTCAGTGACTGGTTCCATTTAGTCTTCAAACTCTCAGCATCCTCTTTCCACAGATCTCTTCTAGAATTATCAAGTTCAAAGTTTCCATTCACATGTACAGGAAGACCGGTTTTGCCTGGCAATGGTAGAGAGCAAAAAGCCCTTCCAGTAAATTCAGTATCTGTCGGTTTTGTGACAACACAAGCTGCCAGGGCCACTTGAGGCACTTTGAGGTTAGAGTGACCTTCATCTCTCTTGTGGCTTTGCAGAAAAGATCCAAAACTTTCGGCAATAACCCACTGGCTGCACATGTTTCTAGATGAGATTTGCATGTCATAGATAGTTTGACATGGAATTGCCTGCTCAGATTTCAGAGAATTACGGACATGGTTATGAAACCTCTCCCGTTCCTCATGGGTTCTCTCAGTGACTTTTCTCTCAATTAGGAAAACATTCTCTTGCCTTTCATCTTTGTTTATCACATGGAACTGTATTTTTGTGATGCATTTCAAGAAAAGAATCAGTCCCTCAGGGTCTGTCATCAAAGCGTATGAAAGTTCTTTCATTTCATGATCTGTAACAACGTGTCCTGATATCTCAGATGTCTTTGCCATTTCTTCTGTCCTGAGAGGAAGTCTGAACATTGTTCCAGAATGAAGAGCAAATTTTTGGGGAAGGAATGTATGGTAAACATCCTTGAAAGAATCTTTGAAATTTTCATCCATTAAATACATGCAGCCTGGTGACTCCTTTGTAGCACCCTCTATATATTTCAAATTTGGGTCAGATATACAGAATTTTTCATCCCCACTTAGTATAGAGGGGCAGTCAGTCAGCTGGTAAACAGAATTAAAACCCAGTCCGTATTTTCCAGTTCTGCCCAAAGTGCCACGTTTTCCTCCTTCCCCTAGCTGCTGAATGCCTATCAGGTCTTCATCAGTAAATTTCTTGTTGTTGTACACACAGAGTGCTGGGCCTTGAAGCAACTCCCATTTCTCTCCAAAGATTTTTTCAGTCTTATGTTCTCTTCTGTCCCATACAAAGTGGATTTCAGTTGCCCCTGCATCATCAGCATTCTGTATGAGTTCTTTCAGTATATCTTTCTTGGATGGATATGCTTCAATGATGTTTTTAATTCGAACTGTTAGTTTCTCATGTTGTCCAAATTCCTGAGCAAAAGGGGAAAACCCATTGACTAAATGATTCTTTAGTGTGTGGTGTCTTGTTGTTACAACACCAAAGTGACGTGCAACAGGTCGAGGTATTAGGTTATGGCAAAGTTTTACCCCTGCTTGCACTGGCATCCATGGACTGTCATTAAAGTTGAGCTTACTTGAATAAGTCAACACACCTTTTTCATCAGGAAGCAGGCAGTCTTTAAGTGCAATACCACCTGCATGCAGCCCTTTCATAACAATGGAAAGACAACTGTGAAGATCTGACTTTGAAAGTTGTCCAGGAGATGTACTCATTTCTTTTAGAACAGCAACAAACTGCTCTGCTGTAAACTGACTTTTGATACCGACACAGTTCCAAAGATTCACAAATTGGGAGAAGATGGGAGGAAGGACATAGAGGTACGGTTTCTCCTCAAAACTGCTGCTCTTGGCCACTGACCGCACATTTACAAAGTGGTCTTCAATAAAAATGAAAGGGATTGATTGTGCATGTTCAACAATAGCAGTAGGATCTCCCCCATCAATCAAATATTTGTTGAGATAGTCATAACAGCTTTTTGCCACATTAAGGAGCACAGATTTTTCCATTTTATCTGAACGATTATGTGCTTCTTTCAGTTGCTTGAGTACTGTCTCAGCTGGTGGGCTTTTCTTCACACCCAGTTTTGTAAGAACTGGGTCATCTTGCTGTATAAACAGATTTAAGTGGTCAACACTGAATTCTGTCATGTTCACCAAATTAGAGTACCGGTTGCAGTAGACTTCAGATGGCTTTTTAAGTCTGGTAATCAGATTGTTGTCTTGATCTTTAATCACAGCAGGAAGGAATGATATTTGTTTCAGAGTGTCCCAGTGTGGAGAATTGACATCATTTGTATGTTTCTTCATACAGTCAAAGAGACACTGGAGACATTTCTGCGCTTTCTTTTTATCCTCAGTCCAAACTCTTGAAATCGTTTCTGTTCTCTCTACAATGTCCACTAACGTGAGTGTATCACTCAGCATCCCCAAGCCTGAAAGCCGGTAAATTCTCTTGGGGTCAAAGTAGTCATTTTTGGTCCCTTCAAGAAAGCGTCCCTCCTCCGGATCGTACAGGCATGCTACCTTCCCATTAGGATCCACGAGTTTGCTGATGAACTGAAGTTTGCCAGTTTTCTGTGCTGGAATGCATGGATTCATTTTCAGTAATGCATCAACTTCAGGGTCATTCAAGTCAATTGCATTCAATATAAGAGCATTTCTACTGTGTGGCTTCATGTTATTTAAGTTCTTGAAAACTATGTGGTAGAATTCAACCCAGTGAAATGTCTTCTCCCTTACCATCTCATGAAAACCACACTGAATAAAACTGTTTCTGACCCACGATGGCAAATAAACAGCACAGTAGCTTGATTCCGTAACATTCAGGAAAACCTTTATGGCAAGGTCTCCCACAGCTTTATTTCTCTCAATGTTTGGATCCAGAAATCTTGCCTTGTCAATTGAGCACCAGGTTTGCTCATTACTGAAGAGCTCAAGAGCTTTGCCTGTCATGCAATGTGCAATGCCTGAGTAAAACGAACCAACCAAGGGCTGGAATGCTTTACTTACTTTTGCAGCATCAGGCCAAAATGTGTAGTATTTGTAGTTTTGAAGTTTCCCATTTTGCGCCATGATCTTCAGCTCCAGCAGTGCAGTGATATAGGCACTGGTACTAGCATCTTGGAGTAATGCTTTGTTCCACTCCAGTTTTGTACCACTTTGCCAGAGAGCTTTCCTATTTGACGTGACAGCAAAAGACCCATTGATATGAACTGGGAGGCCTGTCTCAATTGGAAGAGGGAGGAAACAAAAGGCCTGGCCAGCAGCAAAGCTTTCATCAGGAGACCAAACATTTTGGGCTTCTTTTTGTAGAGGTATGGCAACTCCTCCAACTGGAAAGGAAAACTTGCACTGCTGCAATTCTCTCTGAAACATTCGCAGTGAATCCTTTGTCCCAAAACAAGAGTAGAGGAACCAGTACTGGACGCTCGTTCTTTTGCTGTGCTCATTAATTATTTCAGCTATGTGAGCAGAAAAGCAGTCAATGATCTCGTGGCAGTTTGAGTCAACATTGTCAAAAGTGTTCGTGATGTCCTGAAGATGCATTTCATTTGAAATACTAAATGAATGTACTATGTCCCTGGAGATTCTGAGAAATGTCTGGACTTGTTTCTGTTGTGGAGGTGTGGAAGCACCTTCAGAAATTACCTGAAGAGACACTGACTTTATGTTCTTAAGGAACAGAAGAGGGCTTTGGGAATTATCCATAAAATGTTGCTGAATAGCATTTATGTGTTCTTTGTCGTACACCTTGCAGCTAATTTCTGACTTGCAAGCTTCTTCCGGAGTTCGAAATGGTAATTTAATCAGTGTACCATTATAATAATTCTGGCTGCTCATTGTCAGATCACAATCAAAAATTCCTTGATAAGATCGAAACTGTCCAGGAAACCTCCTAAACAGCCTCTCTTGGAACAAGTCAAGTTTAATTCCAGGATTTGTTTTACTTCGAATGTGCTTTTCTAGGTGGGTGACATTTGGATCAAGAATGAGAAGACTTTTACCACTCAAAATAGATGGAATATCTGTCAAGTGGTAAACAGCATTGAACCCAAGTCCAAAGTTCCCAATTTTCTCAATCTTGTCTTCTTTAGAGGCAGACCCAATTCTGACAATATTTTTCCAGTCTTCATCAGAGAAGAGCTCATTGTTGAAGCTCCAAAGACAAGGTCCATTGCAAAGGGCCATTCCATCATCAATGAGGTTTTCCGGAGGGTGTCTTCTGAAGTCAAGTAGAAACCCACATGTACTTGCACCGGCATCTTCTGCATTTTGTATGAGTTCTTTAAAAATGTCACTTTCCTCATCATATTCCTTGAGTATGTTTTTGATTCTCAGAGTAATTGGTTCTGCCTGCCCACATTGCTCAATTCCTGGACATTCGTCCTCTGTTCTTATGAACTGTGGTTTTAAAATGCGGGTGCTTAAAAAAGGAACTTTCAGCCATTTTGCTGTGAGACCTAGCACCTCTTCGTGAATGACATGAAACTCTTCCTGGTCTTGTCTCAGGTCTTCTAATCCTTCATCACTTATGTCACAGTAAACAGTACTCTCCAAACGTTGTAGGGTGAAGTTTTGGTTTTGTGCCCTGACAGGCACAGGGGTACTGTTCTTCAACGGCTTTTCATTCTTCCGCATCCAATCAAGAATGGCTATTGACACCTTGAGTTCAATGTGATCACCATAACATGGATCTCTGTCATCAATGCTTTGTTTTAAGTCATGGAGTATGTCCTCAATCTCCTCATCAGAGAGTGTCTCCTTTACACCAAGCTCTTTCAGCATGTCAGCATACTGCAAAAATTCATTTGGTACTTTCTTGATGTACAGACTCAGATCTAATTCAGGTGGATAGAAAAGCACTACATCTCGAGGTGAGACAAACTCATTCTGGCACCACAGCCAAGCGATGCATTTCTTGTTCATCTCTTCTCTGAAATATTCAGTGTTTTCTTGCATGAATTTGTAAGTGCTGTGTAACTTGTTTTTAAATTCATAATCTGAATCTGGGTTGACCAGGCCCTGAGCTATTGATCCCAGTACACACAGGTTCTCCAACACCGTTTCAGCTGGAGGAGGGATAAAAAGATCAAGTTTTTGGCAAACAGCCTCACTTAGCTCTGACGTAAGCGGCATGACATGCCCCACAATAGCAGAGTATTTTGAAGCCCTTATTTCAGCTGGTTTGTAGAGACCCCTCTTTTGACTGGTCTTCCTATTATTTTTTGTTGAATTTGGATTTTCACAAGGCACCCACTGGATTTGAAGAAGGTCTCCTTTCTGTTCTTCAGAGAAATCAGAGAGCAAATTATTTCTATTTAATACTCTTACCAGAGCATCTGCCTTTTTGAATGCCTTATTTGGAGAGTGAATGTGAAGCTTTTGAATTTCTTTTGCAACATGGAGCACATTTGTTGACGATATTTCTTCTTCTTTTGTCCGTAATCCAAGTTGTTTTAAGCTCTGAAGAATCACCTTGGTCCTATAGAATACTGGTGGAAAGTAGTCTTGACCAAAAAGATCTTGAAAGATTTTGCTTGTGGGATCGAAAACACTTGAAGTTTGCTTGCACTCCCCCTGTTCTGTTTCAATGAAACTGAGATTCTTGCTTTTCTGGAGCAGTTCCTCACTTTGTGAGAACAGGACACTTCCATGATCCAATATCCAAATCATTACTTTCTGTTCCTCTTCTTTGTAGAAAATCTTTCTTTGAATGCAGTCTACCAAATGGATAGCTAGTTGAACTGCATCAAGAAGACTGACTCCTAGCAGAGTCAAAATCCTTCGATCTGCCTCATTTGCACACTGCACAATGGTTTTAGGCACAGGCAGATCTTTTGGAATGGCTGGATTGGACGTTAAAATAACTGCTTGTTTTGACTCGACAGCAACATATTTTCCAGACATCAGCCTGAAGAGAGGCAGAGCTGACAGTAACTGTTTTTCATCATCAGAGATACAATCTAATGAAGAGATATATGCTTTAAACTCTTCTTTTTCGTGAAGTGAAGCAGAGGAAATTCCGCTAATGACCGTGTCACGCTCACAGTTCAGAAGGACTTGCAGAACATTCTTGGGTGAAGTAGACAGGATGTAACTTTCAATGTCATGATGCTTGAGATATTCGTTCTTCTTAATGACTGTGCCTCCCACCATCTTTACCACTTTCTGAATTTGATCTGGCAAGCTGGACTGTCTGCTACTCTGAAAGATCAAAGTGGAATTTGTCTCTAATCTTGCTAATAGTGTAGAATTTCCTGCCTGAATTGTTTCCAGAGGTATTAAGGGCATGCCAATGAAATCCTTTAGCTCCTCCCAGTGAGTATTCAGAAATTTCCAGAAATCTGTCAACCAAGGCTTTGGCGGGTGACCATCTTTAGCAGAATTCCATTTCACATTACCTTGGGTCTCTTTCCATTCTCTTGGTAAGTGTTTCTTGGCAAACTTTGCCACATTCTTTGCATCCAGATTCATAATTTTGTACAAGTCTGCATCTGGAATTGAGCACAATATTTACATTATAATTATAAATGTAACCACACTTCAGTCAAGGCTCATACTTTGTTTTAATTACAGCGTATGAAACTGAGCTTTATTTTGCTATTTTCATACCATATGTAGGTAGACTGATATACTGATATACATGGAAGCATGTTTTATCAAATAATCCTTCCAGCCATACAGAGGAGAATATACAATTTCAAATAGTTAACAAATATATTTTCATACTTGTAACAGCGATTTGTCTGAGATGATGCATTGCGTTTTTGCTCAGATCATCTGGCACAAATCTCTCCTTGCAAAAGGGCAGCAACGTTCTAGGAAAAAGAATTTGAATGTGAGAAATTCTAACATTTATGAATGAAGGCAATGAAGACTAAAGATAGCAGTGCAATCACTGAAATAAACCTTACCGTGGAAACTCCTCATTGTCAATCAAGGCTGTATCCTCCTCCTTACTGGTAAACAACTTGAAACTTCCATCACTAAGCGGCAGAAGCTGTAGACCATGTAGCTCTTCATACTTTCCATCACTGAGCACATACTCCAGGAGGGACAGTTTATCATCTTTACAGATGGTTCCAATCTCAGTTTTGCGAAGCACAGTTCTAACAAAGGACGGGGTCACATATTGCAGAGTCTCAGGCTCTGGGAAAGCTCTTTTCAAAGCTTTCAGTACATGTTCAGGAACAGTGACAAGATTTTCTCCCTCTGCGATCAGTAAACGCGCCACTGCTGACATCATATCTGTATCTGTATTGTTGGTTGGGAAGACAGCGTCTGATGCAGCCACCCAACTTTTTTTATTTTTTGCAAGACAAAAGATTTCTTTACCTTGGAATAACTGTTTAAAAACATCCATTGCAACTTCATGCCACCGGCTGCTGTGCTCAGTCTTGCTCAGGTCAGGCCAAAGACTATACACAGTGTTGGCAGGCAGCATGGACTTTCTGGATAATTCAACAGCATCTTGGATTGTTTTCATATATACATGAGGCAGGACCTCCTTTTTCAAGAGCTCATTCCACTTTGCTGATTCATCATTCTTCTGGTCTTCCTCCTGCCATTTGATGTACCTTCTGTTGTCTGTAAGGCCAAAGCATGCATTAACATGAACAGGGAGGCCTGTGTTATTTGTCTCATTGTTTGGAAGCGGCAGAAAGCAGCTCAGTCTTCCAGTGATGCATGTTTTGATTTCATCACACTGAAATGCTACATCAACCTGAGGATGAAAACTCAGCTTGTCAGCAAGGATGTCAATCTCAGGTACATGTCCTTCCTTTAGGTGACAGGTCGTCACTAGCCACTTGGTCTGTTTTTCAGGTTCAGATGATGATCTGCAGGACACAGTTTTGAAGCTAGTTTTACCCTCTACATATTCCCTTTGGATATAATTTTCCTTACATTCTTGAGGGAGAGGACTTAGGGGAGATGAAACAGAAACTTTCATCCTAATGTTGATTTTTCCAGTTCTGTCAATATGCATCAAAGAAACGGATGACACAGCTTTCAAAAACAAAAGGCTCAACTCTGCATCTGCTACAAAACTGTCAAAGAGTTCTATAATCTTATCGGAGTCATATAAATTACTGGAAATCTCTGAGGCTTCACTACGCAAAGGAAAGCGGAAAAGCGTTCCTTTGTAGTACTGCTCGCTGATGATTTTCTCCCAAGTACAGTTGCAGACCAGACTAACAATATCTTGAAAAGGTTTGAACTGATCTGTGAATTCCAAAAGGTGCTTTCTGTCCTCCTCATCATCCAGTGACCATCGGTATCCTTCCCGCTCATCATCAAACATTGCCTTTTGTGGGTCAAAAACAGCAAGGTGTTTGGAACTAAATACACATGGCAAGTCTGCAAATGAAAAATTTAAATTGTGTTATTTTCTTGTTTATATATTCATTCACATGAAGCAAGATATTTTTTCTATATAAAAGTCAACAAACCAAAAAAAAATATGACAAACATACAAAAAAAAAAACAAACAATACTTGCTCAAGATATTAGGCTACATTTTATTTGCATAGCCCCATACAGAATATACATGGGTGCTCAAATTATTAACAAACTGCCTGTGAAACAAGTTAATTCTTGGCAGTGATAAGTAACCAATGTTGGGCATCCAATGCACATAAATTCCAGAAGGCAACAAAGGCTATCCTGCCTTGTTCAAACTGACAGAAGGGCTTCTGTGTCAGAAGTCACCAATATTTTTTTAATGCCAGTTGTTGGAATAATGTGTCACAAACCACAGTGCATCACACCTGAATATGGGACTATGAAGCTGCAGTCTGGTCAGAGTGCCCATGCCCATACTTTTGTCCACCATGAACAGCACCTATAATGGACATGCGAGTATCAGAACTGAATCTTGAAGCAATGGAAGAAGGTGGCCTGGTCTGATGAGTCCCATTTTCTTTTATATCACATGAGTGGCCAGGTACTTACTGTAAGGAGCCAGCCTGGGGCTTGGCTGACCACTCCGACCAACAAGGGGCGGCAGAGCACTGCCGCTACTGTGCCGGGTGGCAGAAGAAAATGAAGGCTGCCATCCCCCCGCAATCAGCCGGAATTGGCTGCACCTGTGAACGGCCCTTTACAGCTGCTGTTCATGCTCAGACTAATCGCTGCATCTTTGTGTTTCACAAGCATTGGCTTTAGAGAAGGGGAGACACTGGCTGGATGGGGCCAACACCCATTGATGGTTTGGACTGACCACAAACACCTGGCATACACTGAGCAGGCCAAATGCCTGAACCCCTGCCAGGCCAGGTGGGCTGGGTTGGTGTAATAAGGTCAAACATGCAGGACTATTCCATCCCTCCATCCCTCCCAGCCATGGTCACACCTGGCCTTGGACTTCATTATGGCCCTACCATTGTCAAAAGGTAACTCTGTGATCCTGGTGATCATAGTTTGTGGCCCTGCCCAAAATTCCCTTCACCAAAGAGATGGCTGAACTTCTGCTCCAGCAGGTGTTCAGGGTACATGGCACACCTGTCGACATTGTGTCTGACTGAGGGCCACGATTTACCAGCCAATTCAACTGTTGGGGGCATTGGTCAGCCTCTCATCTGGCTTCCACCCTCAGTCCAAGAGCCAGACAGAACATGTAAACCTTGACCTGGAGAGAATACTCTGGTGTCTGGCTTTTCCCAACCCATCCGCCTGGGGTAATCATCTATTTTGGGTGGAATATGCCTATGGTACTCCTCCCTAGGGATGTCCCTTTTTGAGTGCCAGTTTGGGTATGCTCCACCCTCTTCCCTGAACAGGAGGTGTCCGCTGTCGTCGGGTCTGGAGGAAGGCTCAAAAGGCTCTACTGGCAGCTACTGCACCCCAAAAAAGGGCAGCTGATCGCCAACATCAGCCCAGAACCTCCTTCTGGCTGGGACAACGTGTTAGGCTATCAGCTAGAGATCTACCCCTCAAGGTAGACTCCAAAAAATGTGCCTCATACTACCTAGGACCTTTTAAAGTAGTACGGTGCATAAATCCCATTACCTACCACCTCCTTCTTCCCCGCTCCTTAAGAATCATCCCTACTTTCTATGTGTCCCACCTTAAGCCAGTAATCTGCAGAATGGCTGACTCATCCACCCCTCTCAGGGACCCTACGTGGTGGACAGGGGTCCGGCCTATACCGTCAGGCGACTCTTGGCTGTACTTGTAAACCAGTACTTGGTCGACTGGGAGGGCTACGTTTACAGCATTTAGCAGACACTTTTATCCAAAGCAACTTCCATTCTCTAGTTACAGGGGACAGTCTCACTGGAGCAACTTGGAGTAAAGGGTCTTGCTCAGGAACCCAGTAGTGGTATACAGAAGGTAGGATTCAGACCCGTGACCTCTTGGTTCAGAGGTAAGTATCCTACCCACTAGGCCACCACCACCACCTCAGGATGTAAAGCCAGATACGGCCCAAAGGGTTGCTCGTGGGTCCCCGCTCGTCACATCTTAGACCCTGGCCTCATTTGGGCCTTCAGGCGAGACCATGCCACAGGGCTTGGGACATCGGGAGCCGTCCCTAGAAGTGGGGTCCTGTAAGAGGCCAGCCTGGGGCCTGGCTGGTTACTCCGACCAGCACGGGGAGACATAGCACTGCCTGCGCCGAGTAGCAGAAGAAGACAAAGGCTGCCACCCCCACGCAACAGCTGGCATCGGCTGCACCTGTGAACGGCCCTTTATAGCCGGCCATTATATACTTCAACCATTATCTTATTGTCTGTCCTGAATTTTATGAACCCTACAGAAAAATATCTAGACCTGTGATTCATTTCTCGCTTATCTGGATAAACTGATCATTCTTTAGTTTTGGAATGGCATTTTTGTGAATATGAAAGCTGGACCATGAAAAGTAAGACAGGAAAAATACTGATTGAGTATTACTTAACAAATAGGATAAATTCTTCACCTGTAACATGGTAAACAGAGTTGAAGCCGATCCCAAATCTGCCCACTTTGGTTGGATCATCTTGCTTGATGCTTCTTCCCGCTTGCTGAATGCCCTCCCAGTCTTCCTCAGTAAAGGCTGCATTATTGAATGTGTAGAGAGCAGGACCTACCAGAACAGTGTGGTGCAATGAATACATGAACAGTCAGTGTTTTCTAGGAATGGCATAAAGTTTTGAATGTGTTTATTCATGAGATTGAATTAGATTCTCAATCCAGCCCCTAAAGGGTTTTTTTATTCTTTCCACTGAAGTCCACTTAAGACATTTTTGTGGTTTTGTATACATCATTTTAACTCAACCACCTTCCAGTCTCTCGTTATCCCCTTGTATGAACTATTAGTATTATTTTTTCTTATGCCAGATTGACCAAGACATATCCAAACTGGAGACCAAAAACTGGAGCAACAATTCCATAAATGTCGCTTACAGTAGAAGGCAATATTCACTTGAAGCTTTTCCGTAAACACATCCCCAAAACTTCTTTCAACCTGCTTAAACATGTTACCGTCACCTGTTTTCAGCAGACTTTTCTCCATAGCTTCTAAGGGAAGAAACAGTTTAATCCCCAATTAAAATAAAACCCTCTTTATTACCAGGAATATTACCATTTTTGGCTTCGATGTTCCTTTAAAACATTCCAAAATCTCTACCTTGATACTTCCCCAGAGCTTTACTCCACACACTGTCACTGCCGTATCGTCTCTCATCAAAGATGAAAGCAGTCTCTGAAGCTCCTGCATCGTCTGCATTCTGTATCAACTCCTGTTGAGTAAAACACAGAAAACAAGTCTTAGCCTTTAAAATGTTTCTGAGGTCATTTGTCTTTTATATTTACAAAACATCTGCCTGAATCTACACAGCCAGTAAGAGAACACTGTGTAGTTTTAGGAATGTATTTGTTTATTTATATAGATCTTTAATGTTCTTTAACAAGCATAACAGAAAGAGCCCATATCATGGAAAACTGAATTTTCCTCAGTTTCTTTAAATAAAGAAAGATAACGTAATTTGTAAACAAATATATGAAACGTTTGAAAACATAGCATTCACTCCCCACTTTTTAAAGTCCACATATACAAAAAACTGTTTGTTTTGAATTCACATTTAACACAGCACAAACGCCTGTACAGGACATGCCGTGCATGGACGAAAATGCGGAGAACGTGGAGGGTGCGTGCGGGGGCGCTACATGCGTGTGCACTGAGAAAAACAGTTCAGAGAATCAGAGAATAAACTAGCTGGCCAAATGAACCTGTCACACTGGCACACTTTACTGTCCATTTTTCGCCTGGAAATGTTAAGATGCGGCCTCAAATTGCACATCATAAAATATTACACATAATAATAATAAAGATATTACATGTAATGATAATGATAAAGCACACAACAAGAAACTGCACACCTGAGTAGTAGCAGGTTATTGAACAGATTAAAATCCAACGTTAAACCCAAGAGGACAAATGACTAAAGTTTTCTGAACTAAGAATAATCACAATGTCTGTAAAAAAAGTTAAAATATCAGTAATTTTAATGACAAATGATGAAGACAGAGTGAAGTGAAGAAGTCTCTGTTAAGAACAGATTGTATGCAGCCCATAATGGTGCCCAGAAAATATTTACATAAATAAATATTATATTAAATATAATGTTTATTGTACTTAGGAGACAGAGATGGTGGAGTGCAGGTGAGGTGTGTGTGTGGCTGCAGGAATAAAAACACTTTCCATACTGTGTTGAGAAATCTAACGTATACAATGTTTTAAATCTGAAAATAAAATCCTCTTGAGTTTCTCCAACATGCGGTTCAGCTTGTAGGTTCTTGTAGGACACAAATCTATAAGCTGCTTTAAGCTAGAAGCTTTTTATTACTTTATTTATCCCATTTTTTTTCTTTTAATGCGATTTATATGTGAATGTATACACTGATGTATTTGATATGTAAAAACATAAACAGGAGATAATATACCATAACCATAAAGTAAGAACACAACAGGAAAGTGTGGAAACAGGTTTTTAGCTAATTAATAGTTAAACAAATGCCACAAATGTAAAGAAACAATCAAAAAGACGATTACCTTCAGTATCTGTCCTCCATCTGGATACCTTCTCAGGATCTCCTTCAGGTAGTCGATGAAAGGTGGGGCTGTGGCTCCGAATGCATTTCTGAAGGGAGGAAATAATACATTTTAATCAATTCTTCACAAACTAGAAAAAAAAGAACTAAAACTGCTGCTTTTTTTTTACAGAAATCTGAGGTTTTCTTTTTATTTACTAACTTCTGAGTTCAATTTGCAATTCATGTTAACCCTCATTTTATGTTCAAATGTACTAACATCTTTTATGCTTGGGGTCAGTTAGACTCCAGCAATTTAAACATCCAGAAAAGTTCATGTGTAAATACGGTCAGATCCATTAACCTCCTGTATAGCAACCAGTTATAAATTCCAGATTTATTTATTCCAGATTTATTTCAGCATCGTTGCACTCTGTATCATTGCACTATGGTACATGCTGTACTTAATTGTTTATTTATTGTTTAGTATATTCTAAGTACATTGACAAATTCTGTGTATGTGTTCACATGCATGGCCAATTAAGTTGATTCTGATACTGATTGTTCACTAGTGGTGGGCGGATCGATCCAAAAAATCGATAATATCGATACCAACGTTGGTATTGATATTGATCGATACCAGT